>JAAAKG020011052.1:0-21011 GCA_010014905.2 Druon quercuslanigerum | reverse complement strand
AAAAATCTATGTAGTTTGAAAGAAATTAAACAATATTTTATAAACTTTCTAAAATCTTTCAAAGTTTCAAAATATTTTTAATTCCTTTAAAACTTCTAAAATTCCTTAATACATTTTAATTTGACTTAAATTATTCTTAAAAATGTGAAACAGATTCAGAAATTTAAAAAATCTTCTTAAAATCTTCCAGATTTTTAAAAACATTTTTAGATATCTTTAGACATAGTTTGAAATTTTTTAAAAATTTTCTTTAAAAATTAATTTTCAACAGAAGTATCTTTAAAATTTTTACACGAATCTTAAGAAATGTTTTTTTTTCTTGAAACTTCTCAAAATGACTAAAAATATATTAATTTTTGCTTTGAAATCTTAAAATTAATTTTTTTGAATAAATATCATTTTAAGTTTATTCAAGAATCATAATAATTTTTTTTGTTATCTTGAAACCTTTAAAAATTTTTCAGAAACCTAGAAATTTTATTTTAATGAATGTTATCTCTTTTCAAATTAAAAGTTAAGTGTCAAATTTTTTTAAACTTCTTAAAAATATTTTCTAAACAGTTTAAAAGTTTTCTTAGAATTTTTTCAAATCCAGCAAAATTAAAGAAATTTTCCTTAAATCTTTTATATTTTTTTTTCTACAATTTTGAAAATCTTTTAAAATGTAAAAAAAATTTTAACAGTCTTTTTAAATTAACTATCTATATCTTGCTGTACATTTGTAAAAATTTCTTTATGTTAGTCAGATATCTAACGAAAATAGATTTTCTATGATTTTAAGAATAAAAATATTACAAATAATTTTATTGAAAATAAAAGACATTTTTTTATGCAAATTTTTAAAATTTACCAACAAAAAAAAACATTAATTTGAACCATATTTTTGCAATTAACTTTTTTCTGATCGTCGCTTCTTACAGGATTTTGAAAAATGATTGTATTTTAATAAATGATGGTTTATTTTTCCCCGAAAAACATTTTCTGCAATTCTACTGTTTCCAATTTTAAATTAAGATTTTTCTATGGCTAAAATCGTTAGAATAATTTTTTTTAAAGAAAAAATTGTATAAACAGATATTTTAGGATTATTTTGTTATTTTTATAATTAGAAATCGTACAGTTACAAAGAATTTTTTCCCGGTAAATATAAGCAGCAATTTATTAAAATGTAATATTTTTTGAAAATTTGGTAACAAGCGATGGTCAGAAAAAATTCAGTTGCAAAAAAACATAGTTAAAACTAGTGTTTTTGTGTGAATTTAAACACGTTTTATAAAAAGTAATGTTTTTTAATTAAAATAACATCATTTATAATATTTTGATTTTTAAAATCATAGAAAAACTAATTTTTCATATATCTGACTTTTGGCAATAGAATTCTGCAAAATTAAAACAATTTGCAGTCTCTGCTTTGTAAATTTAGAAAAAAATCTTTTAAAAACAAGCCTTAGAGTCTTCCAGGCACTTTTTCACCAATTTATGAAATCATTTCAAATGATTTAAAGAACATTAAATTAATTTTTCTAAAAAAAAACAATATTAAATTTCCTAAAAACCTTACTAAAATTGGTTTATTATTCTAAAAATATCAAAATAATTAAAACACTATAAATTCTGTTTTCGAATTCTACAAAAATCTAAATTTTGTTTAACATTTTTTTAAATATTAAGTATTCTCTTAAAATTATAAAAAATAAAATGCAATAAATCGCTTCAAATTTGTTTTCAATTTTTTTAAATCTTTCTAAGCTTCGAATTATTATTTTAAATCTATTTGAACTTTATAAATATCTTTTGAACTCACTAGAATACATATTCACAAATTTGGTATTGTGGCAAATTTTAAAAGTTTTGCTTTCCAGCTTCTATATTTTCTTGTGAAATTTGACAAAATTATTGACAATGTTTTGAAAGCTTTCTCAATTTTCTCCTCAAATTCATTTTTCAAATTTTTAGAGCTCCTTTAGAAAATTTTTTTAGGTTCTTGAAACCTTTCTAAATTCTAACAAAAAAACTTATTTATTTATTTTTTAATATTAAGAAATCTCAGAATTCTCTTTATATTCAGAAATAGTTTAAAGATAAATGTCATATAATATAGTGATAGTATTTTAGTTCGTATTTAAAAAATGTATTAAAAACATTAAGTCTCCATTTTTCGTGTTTAATTAATGAAATTTTTTTTGTAAAAAAATCTGGTGAAAAAACGAAAATCTCCTCATGATCGAAAGTTTTCTTAAGAATCTCGATCGAATAAGGAGAGACGATTTTAGAATATCTTGATGGCAAACCTTTCACAATAGCCCACAGTTACTTCATCGAATTCTTTTTTATTTTATCAGCGTCTTGAAACGGTCGACAACTTTTTTCGGGAATATTACGGAATAATTAGAAATAAGAATGTATTTTGACAGTGTGGAATCTTATATATAATACTGAAAAACCACTTTGAATGACTTTCAAATGAAAGCGTAATCATGTGGAATCAGAATTAATTTACATGTAATAAAAAATTTGTTCAAAATTATGTGAAATCATTTAGAACGATTATTGATTTATAAGACAATCATTCTGAGAAGCGGGTAACAGATTTGAAACAAGAACGTCATCCTTCAAAATAAGTTTAAATTAAAAGCGGAACAACTAAGAATGCTTTTGCTGATTACATTGGAATAAAGAATTATCTCGCAGTGTTTTGGAATCAATCATAATTATACCGCAATCATAGCGAACTCATTCGAAATAAACTTTCATCTGCTAGCGAATTGATCTGAAGTTGATTCAGAGTGATGCGGATTCGTTTAAATCAACACTCGATTAATAACGGAACCATTCGGGAAAACATGGAAATTATTAGGCAAGACAGCGTATTCATTCGGATAATCATTCGAAATGAGCTTTGAATTAGAACGGAAACATTTGAGATGATTTTGCTGATTGAAGTAGAATCAAAAACTGTCTCACAGTTATGCGGAATGAATCAGAATTATACGGAAATATCAGCGAGCTAATTACAAATGAACTTTAATCCGACAGCGAATTTGCATAGAATGGAAAATGGATACAGAATTATGTAAATTGGTTTTAGAGCTACTGCTCATTGACCGCGAAATCATTTAGGAAAACGTGCACATTATTATCGATGATAGCTTAATCATTCGGAATTGGTTTGGTTTTCAAAAGAAAACATTTTGAATAATTTTTCTGATCAAAGTGGAACTAAAAATAGTGGAATCATAGCGAACTGCTATAAAATAAACTTCTATCATCCTGCGAATTCCTTTCGAATTAAAACTTGATTCAAAAGTGTATGGATTTACTTAAAGCAACTGTTGATTGTCAACGGATTTGTTTAGGGAAGCATTGAAATTATAAGGAATAACACCGTGATAATTCAGAATGAGTACCAATTTAGAGCAGAAGTATTTAGAACGATCTTTCTAATTAGAGTGGAATGGGAAACTGTATGATATAATTTCGGAATGAACCAGAAATATAAAAGAATGATAGCGAACTCATTAGAGAGGATGTCCAGTCCGTCAGCTAATTAAAATATATTATATTTCAATTAGCTGACGGATAATAATTTGTGTTCATTTTAAGCAACTATCAGCAGACCATGGAATTATTAGAATGAGCACGGAATTATTAGGAATTAATTAGTAATCAATTCTAAATCAGTTTGAAGTTAGAGCAAAAATATTTATAAGGAACCAGAATTGAAATGAACCAGAATTATATAAGAATGATAGCGAACTCATTTAAAATAAAAAAACTCAAATTTTCAAGCTAATTGAAATATAATAAGAAGATGATTTGGAATTAATTTGTTTTTATTTGGAGCAACTATCAATGGACAATGAAATTATTAGAAAGAGCACAAAAGTTATTAGGAATAGATTATTCATCAATTCTAAATCAGTTCGAATTTAGAGCACACATATTTAGAAAGATTTTGCTGATTAGAGTGAATTAGTAATCAACTCTAAATCAGTTCGAATTTATAGCAGAAAATTTTGAAATAAACCAGAATTGGAATGAACCAGAATTATACAAGAATGATAGCGAACTCAGCTGAGATGAACTCTAATCCGGCAGCTTATTGAAATATAGTAGGAAGGTGATATAGAATAATTTTTGTTTCATTCGGAGCAACTATCAATGTACAATGCAATTATTAGAAAGAGTACGGAGATTGTTAGGAGTGAATTAATAATTAATTCTAAATCAGTTCGCAATTAGAGCAGAAATATTTAGAATGAACTAGAATTATACAAGAATGACATTGAACTTATTTGAGATGAACTCAAATGCGGCAGCTAATAGAAATATAATAAAAAGGTGATTTAGAATAATTCGTGTTTATTTCAAGCAACTACCAATGGACAATGGAATTATTAGAAAGAGTACGGAGATTATTAGGAGTGAATTAATAATTAATTCTAAATCAGTTTGCAATTAGAGCAGAAATATTTAGAATGAACCAGAGTTATAGAAGAATGATAGCGAACTCATTAGAGATGATGTCTAATCCGTCAGCTAATTGAAATATAATAAGAACGTCACTTATAATAATTTGTGTTGATTTAGAGCAACTATCAATGGACAATGGAATTATTAGAATGAGCACGGTGATTATTAGGAATGAATTAGTAATCAATTCTAAACCAGATCGAATTTAAAACAGAAATATTTCGACTGAACCAGAAGTGGAATGAACTAGAATTATATAAGAATGATAGTGAACTGTGTATTAAAGTGAGATGAACTCTAATCCGGCAGCTAATTGAAATATAATAAAAAGTTGATTTAGAATAATATGTGTTCATTTTAAGCAACCACCAATGGACAATGGAATTATTAGAAAGAGCACGGAGATTATTAGGAATAAATTATTCATCAATTCTAAATCAGTTCGAATTTAGAGCAGACATATTTAGAAAGATTTTTCTGATTGGAGTGGAATAGAAAACTGTCTGTTATAATCTCTGAATAAGCAAGAAATAAACAAGAATGATAGCGATTTCATTTGAAATGAACTCTTATTCGTCAGCTCATTAAAATATATTAAGAAGGTGACTTAGAATAATTTATTTTTATTTGGAGCAATTAACAATGGACGATGGAATTATTAGAAAGAGCACGGAGATTATTAGAAATAAATTATTCATCAATTCTAAATCAGTTCGAATTTAGAGCAGACATATTTAGAAAGATTTTTCTGATTGGAGTGGAATAGAAAATTGTCTAGTATAATCTCTGAATAAGCAAGAAATAAACAAGAATGATAGCGAGTTCATATGAAATGAACTCTTATTCGTCAGCTCATTAAAATATATTAAGAAGGTGACTTAGAATAATTTATTTTCATTTGTAGCAATTAACAATGGACGATGGAATTATTAGAAAGAGCACGGAGATCATTAGGAATGAATTAGTAATCAATTCTAAATCAGTTCGAATTTAGAGCAGAAAATTTTGAAATAAACCAGAATTGGAATGAACCAGAATTATACAAGAATGATAGCGAACTCAGCTGAGATGAACTCTAATCCGGCAGCTAATTGAAATATAGTAGGAAGGTGATATAGAATAATTTTTTTTTCATTTGGAGCAACTATCAATGTACAATGCAATTATTAGAAAGAGTACGGAGATTATTAGGAGTGAATTAATAATTAATTCCAAATCAGTTCGCAATTAGAGCAGAAATATTTAGAATGAACTAGAATTATACAAGAATGACAGTGAACTTATTTGAGATGAACTAAAATGCGGCAGCTAATAGAAATATAATAAAAAGGTGATTTAGATTAACTTGTTTTCATTTAAAGCAACTGCAGTGAACTTTAATTCACTGGCGAATTTACGTATGCTAAAACTATGATTTCTAATGATGCTGATTTGTTTTCAGCAAACTGACTGCTGAGAAACGAATTATTCGCAAAAGCTCTGAAATTATTAGTAAAGATAGCTTAATCATTTGGAATGCATTCAGATTTAAAAAGAACACTTTTGAGATCATTTTACTGATTAAGGTGGAATCAAAGACTGTTTCAAAATATTGCGGAATTAATCACAATTCTAACGGAATGACAGCGTAATCATTCAGAATGAGTAACAATTTAGAACAGAAATATTTTGAAAGATGTTGCTTGTTAGAGTGAAATGGAAAACTGTCTGAGATAATTTCGGAATGAACCAGAATTATACAAGAATTATATACAATTCATTTGAAATGCACCCTAATTCACCAGCTAATTGACTTATTATAATAACATGATTTAGAATGATTTATCTTCGTTTGGAGCATATATCAATGGATACTGGACGTATTCGAATGAGCGCATCAATTATTAGGAAAGTAATAATAATGAGGAATGAAAGCGTGATTACTGGAAATGTTTTCGAATTCAGAACTGAAATATTTTCGCTGATCTTACTGATTAAATTGAAATTAGCGAACTATTTTAAAATGTTTTTCAATCTATCAGCAAATTAACATGGAGTGCAAAGTTGATTCAGAATTATTTGAGTTCTTCGTCATTTCAAAACGACATTATTCGAAGAAGTTTAGAAAGTATTAATAATGAAGCCTGATCATTCAAAATTAATTTCAAATTACAATAGCAATATTTCGAATGATTTTTCATGTGTGGAATTAAAGCTGCCGCAGACTCTTGCGGAATCAATGAAATAATAGCAACCTTATTTGAAATGAACCTTATTCCACCGGCGAGTTTACATTTAATGAAGACTTGATTCATAATGATGAAGATCTGAAAATGATTGGGAATGACAACGTAGTCATTCGAAATGAGTTTGAATATAGACTGGAAATATTAGGAATGGTTTTTCAGATTAAACTAAAGTGAAAAACTGATTCGCAATATTGTGGAATCAATTGAAATAATATATAAATGATATCATAAGGATTTGAAATTAAATTTAATTCACCAAAAAATGTTTTGGATTTATTTAAAACAACTGTCGACTGACAAAAGAAGTAGAACTTCGTTCTCTAATGTGCTCCCGGTTCCAATTTCAAAGTACTTTATCGAGTTCCATCCCCAATGCGCGTCTCCTTTCGAATTTCAAAGTATTTTAAAGAGTTCCGTGTCCCAGCGCGCGTCCCGTTTCCAATTAGAGAATACTTTTTCGAGTTCCGTGCTTTAAAGAGCGTCCCTTTGTTAATTTTAAAGCACTTTATTGAGTTCCGTGCCCCAGTGTACCTCAAATACAATTAATTTGATACTATCTGCGAATTGAATGGAAACCATAAACCTGAGCTAACCTAATAAAACTGAAGATAGTCTAACTCAAAACGTAAACGAGCTTTGTTTAATCACGCTTGAACGAGTTCCGCGATCCCCCGCAGCTCTTCACACCCATATTTGCGGCACGGAGTCAATTGTCGGAATCACTATCTTTAGGCGCGCTATATCTGAGTTTGCCTGTATCTGATTTGGCTGGTTTCCTTTTTATGCAAGGAAATTAAGACAGGTCCAAATGCATTCAGTACTTTTCTAAACCTTACAACAGGGCTGTGAAAGGGAATTTTCAAACGCATATTCTATTTCTGAAAGTTTACTTTACTGTGTAGAAAGTACACTGTACGCGTTACATCTTAGATATTCGACTTATTCTAATACAACCTCTCTGCCGCTGTATCTACAAGTCAGAAGAATGTATAAAATATGAAGCGTTCCTCGATACGACTTATACCATCTATCAAGTTTCTTCAAGTACGTATCTATATATTTTCCATGGAATGTGACCTCGCATAATACAAGGCTTCAATTCAGACCTATAAAATAACTCGCTGAATTGTGCAAGAAGAATTATATAGTGCAAAAGAATTCAGTTGGGTGTCGTTTTCGAGAGCTTGTTACGTGCAATTGTGCATGGAATGAGAAATAAGATAAATCCGCAGCAGCGTGTAAAACCAGGGTAAGTAAAAAAAATCTTGTTTTTAAAATATTTTATGGTACTAGATACTTACAGAGTTAAATAATTTGAAAATTTATTAGTGTTCACTATTCATTGTTCAATTTTAAGTTGCGCCAACAGATATTTTCTTTTATCTCAAAACTATCCAGGCAATCTTGTGTTGCCTTGAGAGAATTAATAACCTCAGGAACAATTATCTTCTCTGAAGAATATTAATTTTTCGAGCGTCACGATAGCTTCCTCTCACGACTAACGCTTTATCTTTATCCGCTTTTAGATTCAGAAAAACTTCCAAGAGACTTCAAGAAGAAATCATCCTGCAAAGTTTGGACTGGTTTTCAGTGAACAATTAAAAGGCGATTTAACATTCTGGATATAAAACTAAATTAAAGGATGAACCAGCATTTTTTCAAACTTTATTTTAAAAAATGATCTTAGTTTTTATCGTTTATCTACTCTTTGCATTCGGCCATCAAATTTCATTTTGACTCTGAATTACAAAGTTTTTTCTCGGAGAGATTAAACGAAAAGGTGCTTTAAATTGCGGGCTCTGGAATTCCCTATGCAATTTATAGAATAATAAACGAGAAATTAACAAGGTTGATTTCAGAAATAAAATGTGATTTCAATAATTATTTTCTATAAAGCTATAAGCATTGAAAATCTCAATATTCATTTAATGTTTAGAAGGATTTATAAAATAACAAATGAGGTTAAAATCAAATTTTAAAACCACACAAAAAAACGTTTTAAAACGTCCAATAATCAAGTTAATGTAACAAATTCCTGAAAATAAAATCAAGAATTTAACGAAAAAATTTCGGCAAACATCACAAAATTTTTCCATTGCAATCTGCAAAAATCATTTTCTTCTTCTCCTTTTTGCCTAAAAATAAAAATAAAAAACCGAAAAAAATTGAAAAAATTCGTTTTTACATTTGGAAAAAAAAATAAAAAAGAGGAAAGAAAAATGAGAAGGCAACCAACCAAATGTTCAAGTTCCTAAACGAAGAATGATTCTAATTATTTAGATAGAGAATTTCACTAAAGAAATAATATTTTAAAAAATGAAAGACGGAGTTCAAGTGAAGGATTAAAACTTAAGCATTGGACAAAGGAATTTCCGTGGAGAATTAAAATTTTAACTTTGGAATAGGGAATTCCAGTAAAAAAGTTTTATTAGATTTTAAAATAGGGAATATCGCAAGGGATTATAATTTTAATCTTGGGGCTTATAAAAGAATTATAATTTTGAGATAGAACTGTAAATAACAATTATTTTTATTTAAGGTACAATTTAGAACAAGAACTTTTGTTAAGATCTATAAATTTTACTTAAGGATAGGGGGTTATAAAAATTATTATTTTAATTAGAACAAATAATGCTAAAAATGAATTAAATAGTTAGGAAAAGAATTATAATTTCAATTATTATAATATTAATTACTAAATATATTTCTGACTAGAAGCAAGGAATTTTTATAAATAGATTTTGTGTTGACTGAGATAGTTAATTTCCGTAAAGAATTATTATTTAGAGTTAAAGACAGGAACTCATTGTGGGGTGTTATTTAAAAAAATAAGTAAAATTTTGCTTTAGAAGAAGCGAATTAAAAAAAATTCTAGTACAAATTCAAAATTCGAATTTTTAAAAAATGATTAATTCTGAATTATGCAGGAGAAAAGAATCCACATTAAAAGTGTTTTTAAATATTTTATTACTTTAATTCAGACTTGGAAAAGTAAAGTTTTTAAAGAATTTTAACTATTAGATGGTTTTAATTTTAATTAATTTTAATTATGCTTTAGCTCTTAGGATAGGGAATTCGTTAGGGGATTATAATTTTAATTCTCAGACAGGAAAAATAATTTTAACACTCGGGAAATTTGTAAAACAATTGTAATCCCGAAATAGAATTATGAAAAATTATTATTTGCATTTTAGAACCACTTTGGAACAGGAAATCTCGTTGAGAATTATCAACTTTACTTAAGGGCAGGGAGTTTTCGCAAATAATTTTTATTTTATTTAGAGCATATAATTTATTACGTAAAACAAAAATGTTTGAAAATAATTTTAATTTTAATTAAGAAAAGGAGAAGTACAAAGAATTCCTGATAAAATTGAGTATTACAATTATTTTCGAAATACTTTGTTCCAAAACAGAATTGTAATTCTTATGACCAAAACTGATCTGATGTGCCAATTCAAAACTATAATTTCTTCCAAAGTTGCCTGTTCAAGATAAGAAGTGTTTTTTAAATTCAAACAGTTTTATGAAGACTTTCCAAAATCCTTTAAGCTGTTTTAAATTGTTCGAGAGAAAACTGGGAAATGAGACGGAATTAAAAAAAAAATCGTAAAGCTAAAACCCTGATTTAATATAAAAATCTATATCAGATGTCTATTTATATTGGAAATTTTTTTGAGAATATAAGTACGGTATATAGATCGAGTGCTTTTATAGAGTAAAGATGGATATAGCGATTTGAGATAGAAGCAGAAAAAAAAGGAAATGGCATGCATAATGTAGTTGGGGAGCTCAAGCCGGTTATCCAATAATCCACCGTTTCCGCCTTTATTTCTCGAAAAGAATGAAAGGAGGCCCTGAGGCGAGGCCAACTCATCGAAATTTAACAATATAAATTTATATATATATATATATATATATATACATATTTATTTATTTATATGTATGTGCATGTAATTGGATTTGATAAACCATCACTAAGATGACAGGAAAATGAAACCTTATCTCTGACCCATCGATTTTATTTTGCTTGGTTAAGAAATAGCTTTTTTTAATTTTCCTCAAATAAAATGAAATGTTTTAGCAGTGGTCCAAGATTTTGTTAAAAAATTAAAAATGATCCAAGTTTTGAGGGTTCCTTAGCCCCAGGAAAAATACTTATACTTTCGTTCGCGTATCCTTCCAAACACCTGTTCTACTTATTTTCCATGAGGTAAGGGTGAAAGTGTAGGAAATTAGGGGAAATTACTGAAGGGCAAGTAGGGGACGTGATAGCAGGCGAAATTAGGAGACATGAGGCGTAAGGAAGGGAAATGAGAAGAAATAACGTGAGAGAACTAGAGGAAGTTAGAGCAAGTAGGGGAAATTAATAGAAATGAGACTGGATAGTGGAGGAGTGTTAGGAGATGTGGAATGGATAACATTATTGGGGAAGCGAGGAGAGGAAGAATTAGATGAGGAGGAAGTTCGGTGATGGCAAAAGGGGCAGGGAAGCGGTAGTAGAAGAAAAGCGGGAAATAAAGGGTAATAAGGGAAAACGGGGGTGGGTAGCGGAGGTGTATTAAGGGATGTGGAATGGAAGTCGGAAACGGAGAGTGGCATTTGGAAAAGCGAGGAGAGGAAGAAGTAGAAGAGGAGGAAGTTGGAGGAAAGCGAAAGTTAAGGCAGGAGAAGTTAGGAGAGGAAGTGTGAGAAATAAGGAGTTATACGGAATAACAAGGAAAGAAGAAGTATGTTAAAAAAAAGGGAAATTGAGGCAAAAGTAGGTGTAGTAAGGGAAATGAGAGAGAAAAACTAGCGGAAGTGAAAATAAACTATGGGGAAGAACTGGGGAAAGTGAGAAAAAGTAGGGGAAATTGCAGGAAATGAGGCAGTAGCAGGGGTAGTTAGATAATCGAGAGAGATTAAGGGAAGCGAACTAGTGGATACAAGGGGCGACGACGGGAGGGGAAGTAAAATAAGTAAGGGAAAATTAGAAAGGCGAAGTGGCGAAATTAAGGAGAAGTAATAAAAAATGAGAGTGAACAGGGGAGGGTTTGAAAATGTGGAAGTGAAGTAGAAAAAGGGGAGTGTTATCTAGGTAAGCGAAGAGAGAAAACAGTAGAAGAGAAGGAAGTTCAGGCAATGCAAAAGGTGAAGCAGGAAAGGCGTAGTAGAAGAATTGTGGGAAATAAGGGGTAATAAGTGTCAATAAGGTCTAATAAGGGGAGAAGAATTATGGAAAATCAAGGGAAATGAGGCGAAATTATGTATAGTAAGTGACCTGAAAGTAATGAAGGAATGAGAACCAGGGGAAGTAAAGGGTATTGACGGAAAGAAACTAAGGAAAGAAAGGGGGAACTATAGAAGACAACTACGTCTAGTGAGGGAAAGTACGGAAAATGAATAGAAATGAGAATGAGTAGGGGCGGAAATTGAGAAATGTGGAGGGCAAGTAGGCAACGGGGAGTATTATCAGGTGAAGAGAGGAAGAATGTTATGGAGCGGGGAAAAGTGATAAAGATTAGGTGAAATAGGATAAATAAGGGAAATATGGGCAAGGGCAATAGGCAACGCGATAGTAAGAAAATTAGAGAAAACTATAGGAAATGTGGCGGGAGTGGGGGAAGTGAGAAAATTAAGACAAATCAGGGGGGAGGGAGTTAGTGGATGTAAAGGTTTATGACGGCAGGGTAAGTAAAAGAAGTAAGGGGAACTTAGGTAGGCGAAGTGTTGGAATTGAGGAGAAATAATAAAGAATGAGAGTGAACAGGGGAGGAAAATTTGAGATTGCGGAAGGGAAATAGAGAAAGGAGAGTGTTATCTGGGGAAGCGAAGAGAGAAAGAAATAGATTAGAAAGGAATTAAAGGCAAGGCGAAAGTTCAAGAGATGAAAGGGTAGTAAAAGAAATGTGAGAAATAAGGAGTAATCAGGGGTAATAAGAAAAGAAGAAGTATGGGACATTAGGGAGAATGAGGCGAAAGTAAGTGTAGTTAGTGAAATGAAAGTAATGGAGGAAGGACAACTAGGTAAAGTAAGGCATAATTACAAAAGAGAAGCTAAAGAAAGTGAGGAGAAACTATAGAAAACAAGTAGGTTAGGTGAGGCAAAGTAGGGTAAATGATTAGAAATGAGATTGAGTTGTGGAGGAAATTAAGGAATTTGAAAGGTAGAAGAGAAAGTTTGGGAGAGGGAAGGTAATAAATGGCAGGTGAAGTAGGGCAACTAAGAGGAATAATGGGCAGTGAAGTAGAGAGCACGATAGAGAGAAAATTAGGAAAAATTGTATTAAAGGAGGCGAGAACACAGAAAGTTAAATCATTGAAAGATATGAGGGGAGAAGAACTATTAGATGTGAGGGTCACGGGTGTGGAAGTAAAAAAACAATAGGAAAATTAGGGAGGCGAAAATAAGGAACCGTTGATAATTAGGGGAAGCAGTTGACAATGAGAGTGAATCGGGAAAGAAAATTTAAGGCTGAGGAATTGAAATAAAGGAAAAGGGTTTTATCTGGGAAAGCGAGGAGAGGAAGAATTAGATGAAGAGAAAGTTGGGTAAAGGCGAGTTAATACGTGATAATAAGGAGAGAAGAAGCAGGGAAAATTAAGGGAAATGAGCTAAACGTAAGTGTAGTTATGAAATAAAAGTAATAAAGGAAGGACAACTACGTAAAGTAAGGCATAACTACATAAGGGAAGCTAGAGCAAGTGAGGAGAAACTATAGAGGACAACTAGGTCAAGTGAGTAAAAGTAGAGAAAATGATTAGAAATGAGAGTAAGCAGAAAAGATGAATTAAAAAATGTGGAAGGGTAGTAGACAAAAGGGAGTGTTATCTAAGAAAGACAGGAGAGGAGTTAGTAGATGAAAAAAGTGTGGAAGGAGGTACATTGATAAAGGGACAGAAGGAAAATGAGTTAAAATCAGGGTAAATGAGACAGGAGTAGCGAAATTGAGATAATTATTAAAAATGAGGGTAAGGCTACAAGTAAATATAAGGGCTTAAAGACGTGAGGGTAAGTAAAAGATGTAAGGGAAAATTAGAAATGCGAAGAGAAGAAAGTAAGAGAAATTAGAGGAAATAATTGAAAATGAGAGTAATTAGGGGAGAAAAATTTGATACTGCAGTATGGAACTAGAGCCATGTCTGGAGAAGCGAGGAAAGAAGAAAGTAGAAGAGGAGGAAGTTAAGGGGAGGTTAAAGGTGAAGCAGCGACAAGTTACTAGAAGAAGTGTGTTAAAAAATGTTTATAAGGCATAACAAGGGAAAATAAGTCTGGGAAATTAAGGGGGTTGAGGCGAGAGTAAGGAAAGTGTGTGAAGTAAAAGAAATAAAGGAAGCAGAACTAGAGAAAGTGATCAATAATGCCGGAAGGAGAGCTAGAGGAAGTGAGAAGAAACTATCATGAAGTGATGGAAAGTAGAGGATATTATTAGAAATGAGATTAAGTAGGGGAAAAAGTTTTTGAGGTGGAAGGGTGATAAAGAATAGGTGAAGTGGAGTAAATAAGGGAAATAAGGGGTAGGATAGTAGGAAACATGATAGAATGGGAATTAGATGAGATTATGTGGAATGACGCGGAAGAAAGAGAAGTGAGATAATTGAGAAATGAGGGGAAGAGAACTAGTGGAGGTAAATAGTGATGATGGGAGGGAAAGAAAAATAAGTAAGGGAAAATTAAAGATCCGAAGAGGATGAAGTGAGGGAAAGTATTTAAAAACGAGATTTAGTAGGTACGGGAAATTTCAAACTCTAGAAGAGATGTAGAGGAAGGAGAGAGTTATCTGGAAAAGCAAGAATATCAGAAAGTAGAGAAGGAAGAAGTTTAAAAGTCAGGGTGAAGGGTAAAGGAATGGAGAGAAAGGAGGGGAAATAAGGAAAAATTAATAAAAAAGAAGGAACAAAAAAGCATCGTGTATAAGGGACAGAAGGTTATGGTGCTCTTTTTTTTCGTTTCTACATTCTCCATATTTCCATTCTTTATGCAGAGTAGTTTTCATGATCCATTTCAGCCAGGCTCAGAAGCTCGGGATGAACTTGAATGTTAATGTTCCTCCTTGTTCTGAAAGTAAGCTGCTCTTGACAGTCCGTCGTATTTTTTTCCATCCAGAATAATTTTCCAACAATTACCATGACAAGAATATGTCTCATTGTGTTTCTCTTATCCTTTTTTAACAGTAAACTCAACAACGAAAATGATACTAGTTTACTCGATTTGAACTAGTTTTCTTGGGACGTTGGAAGGATTATAAAGTAAAAGTGGTTAATTATTAGCAATTGAAATTGAGTTTAGTTTTAATATTTTTTTAAAAGTTCAAGAGTTTTGTTTTCTCCTATATTTTTCGTTAAAAATTGATCTTTTTGTTAATAATAATTTTGTTTTGGTAAAAATGAAAAATTGCTAGCTT
Organism: Druon quercuslanigerum; assembly: GCA_010014905.2. Classification (NCBI taxonomy): domain Eukaryota; kingdom Metazoa; phylum Arthropoda; class Insecta; order Hymenoptera; family Cynipidae; genus Druon; species Druon quercuslanigerum. Next base: position 5,923 of record JAAAKG020011052.1, on the reverse strand, counting down.
GAAAATTACAAGCCTGTGCTTAATGATTTATTATTTTAGTTGCAAAACCTTTTTTTTTCTAGTATAATGTTTAACTACATTTTTAAAAAATAATTTTTTAAATAAAAATACAACTGTACTATTTTTTGTTAAAAGTTTATTTTCTTTAGTTGAGAATTCAACTATATGTTTGAAAATTCCTATATTTTGTGGTAAAATATTAAGCTGGTTGTTGACTAACTCATCCTCAGTATAAAAATTGATTTTTTTTCAAAACCTAACTATTAGGTTCAAAATTACTTAAAAAATGAAAATATTTCCTTAAAAATTCATGTATTTGGGTAATAACTAATCTTTCTGGTTGTAAAATTAATGTTTTCGTTAAAAATTTATTTTTGGGGTAGAAAAATCCTTCGTTTGATAAAAAATTATTTCTTTGTAATTAGATTTCTAATCTAAAAATTTAACTGTCCCATTTTTGATTGAAAATTTAACTATTTTGTAAAAAATAATTTTGTAAAAATTTTGTAATTTTGTAAAAATAACTGATTCGTAGAAAATTAACCTTTTTGTAAACAAAATTATATTTTTCGGGTTGAAAATTTGACCCTTTTGTAGCTAATTTATTTTTTTGGCATTAAAATTCAACAATTTTAATAAGAAATTATGTGTTTGCTTCATATTGTTGTCTTGATGTGTAACATAAATTTTCATTGAAAAAATTTCTTTTTCTTGTTAAACTTAAACTAGATTTGCAAAAAATTATTTTTTGAAGATGTACTTGTTTGGTTGAAAATTTAACTTTTCTGTTGAAAATTAAACTTTTTGATATAAAATTCATAAATTTCTTGAAAAATTACACTGTTGGTTTTAAAAATTAATCTTTTGTTAAAAAATTAACCTTGATCATAAAATATATCAACTATTTATAAATGTTGCTGAAATTGTTATGAAGTTCCTAACTGAAAGGAATGGTTTTGAAAAAACGAATTATTTGCCGAAAAATTCCCGAAAAATTCATTTGTTTATTAAATTTGTTGTAGAAAGTCAAAAGATTAATAAAAAATTATGAAGTTTTCTAACATTAGCATAAAGTTCCTAATAAAAAAAAACCACATAGGAAAAAATGTTGGTATCGAAAAATGCCGAAATAGTGCCTTTGTTTATTAAATTTGTTTTTTTTTGTTTTTAAATTAACAATAATAATCTCAAAAAGAAATTTATTTACCATTATATTGTTTTTGTCAAAATTTCTTGCAATATAACTTCAAAAAATGTTAAAATATTGAAAATCGTAAAAAACTTTCTTTCGACAAATAATTTGTTTATACAATTATTTTGTTTATTGTATAATATTTGCATATCTTTAACTAATGTTAACTATAAAGAAAAAAAGAATAAAAAATTTTCTACATAAGAAAAGAAAAAAAATATTTTTTTGTCGTCTTTTTCATACAAATAACTACTAATGGACAATTCAAATGTTCCTAATAATTCCTTAAGCATTTTTTAATTGTTTAAACAAATTCAAATGATTCAAACAATTATTTATTCCCGAGAAATGTTAAAAAAATCGTATTTTCTGATTAAAATTTTCTATAAACATTATGTCATCAGAATTTCAATACATTTCTTCTAATAATTAATAAATTTCTGTTTGTTTAAACAATCTTTATTTGCTCAAGTATGGTGTTATTTCGCAGACACTATTTATTCGTCGCTAAAAAGTTTGGCAAATTTTGATGCAATCCTGAAACATTTCGGATGAAAAATTAAAAATTTTTTAATACATTAATTTATTTAAAATAAAAAAATGTTTTTTCTACAATAAAACTTTTAAACATAATAGTTGAACATGCAACCTCAAAAGATGAATTGCAGAACAAAAATTTTCATAGTTTATATTTCAATAAAAAAAGGTGAAATTTATAAGAAACAAAAAGTTTTTGAACAAAATATGAATTTTGAAAAAATAAGGATTTTTCACTCAAGAAAGAAATAAAAGTTCATCAAAACAAAATATGAATTTTGAACAAAAATATTTTAACCAAAAAGATGATTTTTTAAATAAAAATATTAATCTTTCGGAACAAAAAAAATGATTTTTTAACAAAGTAAATTAACCAAATCCTGCAAACAAAATAATTAAATACTAAAAAAATAAAAGAAGAATTTTTCACGAAATAATTGTATTTTTATTTTTTAAAAATTATAGTTGAATTTTCTGTTAAAAAATATTTCAATTGACTTTTCACGATCAAAATATGAATTTTTCAGCAAGAAATAAGTTTCCACTAAAAAGTTAAATTTTCATCCAAAAATACGAATTTTAAACAAAAAAAGGACTTTTTAATAAAACTGTTAAATTCTCTCCTAAATATTTGCATTTATATCCAGAAAGATAAATTTTCGATTAAACCAGATGAATTTTTATTTTTTAAACACTTTAAAAATATAGTTAAATTTTTATTCAAAAAAAGATTCCAATTGACATTTCAAGATCAAAATATGAAAATTATTTTCTTTTTACTAAAAAGGAACATTTTGAACTAAAAAGATCAATCTTAAAAAAATGGAAAATTTGCATTTTCAGTTAAAAAATTAATTTAAAATAGTTTAAATTTTCACTAAAGTACTGTAATTATCAATTAAAAAATATTAACTTTTAACAAACTAGTTAAACTTTCAACCAAAGAGATGAATTTTTAAATAAAAATATCAATGTTTGAAGAGTAAAAATAAAAGGAGAATTTTTAACTGAAAAATTTCATCACAAAGACGAATTTTCAGAAAAAAATAGTTTTTCTCCTAAAAATATCTCAGTTGACTTTTCAACAACAAAATATAAATTTTAATGAAAAGCGAAATGCTCTACAAAATGATCTAAATTTTTTAACCAAAAAGACGAATTTTTAACAATACTGTTAAATTTGCAACCAAAAAGGATTTCTTTTAAATTTTTAAGACAAAATTTTTATTATTGTAGGAAAAACCCGCGAGAACCTAACACTGGTAAAATCGATAATTGAGTTGCCGGGTGTAAGAACCAGCCCGACACTCGTAAACGAGTGAAAGGATTGTCCGCGCATCTAAAAAAAAAAAAATTTTTCTGAATCGAAAAAGCAATTTTTTGAACATGTAGAATTGTAGAGAATAAGGAAATAAAAATTTTTGCTATTTAATTTTTTTTGTTAAACGATTATTTTTAATAATAAACAAGAAAAATCAAATTAAATTTTCTTTTTGATTTATTTAAGTTTTAAAACTTAAGTCGTTCTAGCTCGGTTAATTATGATTTAAAAGAGTTCTTGCACCAGGTCGCTCAATTCTCGCTAAAATTGAATTTCAAATTATAAAAAATAAGCGTTTACAAAAAAATCAATAGAAAAAACTTTTATTTCCTTATTCTCTACAATTCTACATTTTCGAAAAATTTATTTTTCGATTTTTGACATTTTTCTTCTTTTAAGTTCTTGCACCAGGTCGCTCAATTCTCGCTAAAATTGAATTGCAAATTATAAAAAATAAACGTTTACAAAAAAATCAATAGAAAAAACTTTTATTTCCTTATTCTCTACAATTCTACATTTTCAAAAAATTTATTTTTCGATTTTTGACATTTTTCTTCTTTTAAGTTCTTGCACCAGGTCGCTCAATTCTCGCTAAAATTGAATTGCAAATTATAAAAAATAAACGTTTACAAAAAAATCAATAGAAAAAACTTTTATTTCCTTATTCTTTACAATTCTACATTTTCAAAAAATTTATTTTTCGATTGTTGACATTTTTCTTCTTTTAAGTTATTGCACCAGGACGCTCAATTCTCGCTGAAATTAAATTGCAAATTATAAAAAAAAAAGTTTAAGAACAAAAAAATCATTAGGAAAAACTTTAATTTCCTTATTCTCTACAATTTTACATTTTCAAAAAATTGATTTTTCGATTTTTCAAAATTTTCTTTTTTGAGTTATTGCACCAGGTCAATCAATTCTCGCTAAAATTAAATTGCAAATTATAAAAAATAAACGTTTAACAACAAAAAAAGCAATAGCAAAAACTTTAATTTCCTTATTCCCTACAATTCTACATTTTCAATCAATTTATTTTTCGATATTTGAAATTTTTATTTTTTTGAGTTCTTGCGCCAGGTAGTTCAATTTACGCTAAAATTAAATTGCAAACGTCTACTATGACTTTTCGTAATTACGCCTTGTTTAAGTTACCCTTCCATCGAACTAATTACGGAGAGAATTCTGTGCTCACACGTATCTATAGAGTAGCGATATTGTTTGATGTTCTCAACTTCTTCAATTCCTCTATGTATCGATTTAGAATCTTGTTGCGTGGACTTCTTTGATCTCCATATTGCGCTTGTAAAACTTCTGTCTGCTAATTTGCTTTTAATCTGCGTTAATTCTCTACAATTGCAGGCATCTTATTAGCAAAGGTACATAGCCTGTTTACTCCCGCGCGGAAGTTTCGGAGTGGCCCTGGACGGGGCCAGATCTGGCAAAATCTAGCCTACGTCGGGCAACCCAGTCAGAGCAAGATCAGGGCCAGCCTGAGGTTCCCATAAGGAAGGCCCGATCTGGCCCTGATCAGGCAACCCAAACAGAGCCAGATCCGGGCCAGACTGGGGTGTCCATAGGGAAGGCCCGATCTGGCCCTGATCACGCCTCTTATAATTTTTATCTAAAAGAATATTATTTATTTCTCAACACACTTTAAAGAAACTTATTGCAAGCTCTTATGGTCTTGGCAGTGGCCAATTTGGACAAAAAAAATGTTAAACATAAGCTGATAATATTCTAAGAGAGCTGTCGAGCCTCATTTTTAAAAAAGCCTTTCCATTTTTTAAATAAATATTATGTAAAAAATAAAACAAAATTGTATAAATAAGTTAATTGTTGAAAGAATTTTTTCAAAGATTTTCCAAAATTTTACGTATTTTAAACTTATATTGAAAGAAATTTGATTAAAAATAATATAATTTTTTTCGACAGAAAAATTCGATTTTTTTAGTCATTTTTTTAAATTAGAAACTTTATGATCATTTTAGAGAATTTCATAACTTGTCAATTAATATTATAATTTTTTTAAACAAATTTAATTTAAAAATTTTATTGTTCGGGCATTTCTCGGCAGAAAAAGGCAATTTTTCATTGCCAGTCCTTACATTTGGGAATAGCATGATAATTTCAGCAACATTGATAAACAGCTGATAAATTTTATGATATTTTAAAACAAATTTGATAAGAAAATGTCGAAAGAAGGCATTTTTCGAAAGAAAAATTCGATTTTTATGATAACAACTTTTTTAATTGGGAACTTCATGATCATTTCTGAAAAATTTCATAACTTATTAATCAATTTTATGATTTTTAAAAATAATTTTAATAAATAAATGCATTATTGGGCATTTGTCTAGGGAAAATGTTTTTGTCTTATGTCAGTGTTTTTAATTTATTTATTAAGTTATTTATTAAGTTTGTTTAAAGACTTCATAAAATTTCTTAAATATTTATGAATGTTGCTGAAATTGTCATAAACTTCCCAACTAAAAGGACTAGCATAGCAAAAAACGATTCCGAATTATTTAAACAAACGGAATTTTTTTATATAATTTTTTTTTGAAAATTCGTTTTTTCCCTAAAAATTATTACTATTGCTCTATTGGAATATTTATTAACATAATATCATTATTTCTGATTATTTAAACAAAAGGAATTTGTTTAAATAATTTCCTTTCGAATTTTTTTAAATAAAAATTATTACTGTGGGTCTAGTGGAATATTGATCATTATTGGTTTCATCAATTTTTAAATATGTAAACAAATTATTAGTAAAATAGTATTATTAGTTGAAAATAAATAATAATTTATTGTTTCAACAATTCACAAAAATTGGAAAATACATTTATGTTACTGGAGAGAAATAAACTGTC
>JAAAKG020011041.1:9720-21012 GCA_010014905.2 Druon quercuslanigerum | reverse complement strand
ACTCGACGTTTTCGCTTAATGTGTAGAGTTCATATAATGTGTAGTATCGATATGTGTAGTATCGACCGGGCCCCAGAAAATTAGATTTTCTACTAAAAAGGACGAATTCACAACCCAAAAAATGATTTTTACATAAAGTTGTTGATTTTTTAACCAAAGAAATTTTTCAGTCAAGAAACAACAAAATTTCAACCAAATTGTTTAAATTACTTAATAATAATTAATAAATTATTTATAATTAATTAATTAAATTGTTTCAATTAAAGCAATATTATTGCAAAATTATAATTAAAAACTAAATAATTAAATTTTCTAGTAAAAAAAAATTGAACCAAGAGAATTAGATTTTCTACAAGAAAAGGTGAATTTACAACTTAAAAAAATGATTTTTGCATAAAGTTGTTGATTTTTCAATTAAAGACACTAAAAAGCCGAATTTTCAACAAAAAAGGTAATTTTTTACTAATTAGTTCTTTTACCATGAAAAATAAGTTTTCAACACATAAAAATTCATTGTATAAAAAAGACTAATTTAAAAAAAAATACATAAAATTGGAATATTATTCAATTTTTTTTTTTTAAAGGCAAAAAAAAAAACAAATTTTCTACAAAACAGTTTAACTTTGAATAAAAACAGATTTTAATTCTAAATGAAAATACTTAAGCTTCACCGTAAACGCAAATTTTTAACAGAATAGTTTATTCCTCAACAGAAAATGTTTTTTTTTTCGTCAAAAAATAACAAATATTTCTACCAAGTTTACAAGCGAAAATGTCGATTTTTCCACAAAACGCTTAAATTTTGAACTAGACAATTTTAATTTTTAATTAAAAGGACGATCTTGCCACTAATATAACAAATCTTGAAAAAATAAAATTTTTAACAAAATCGTTTAGCCTTTAACCACACAGTATACATTTCAACCAAAAAAATATGATTTTTCTTTAAAAACGACAATATTTGACATTAAAAAAAATATATTTTGATTCTAAAACTAAATGCTGTTGAATGTATATAAAAAATGTATCAAATGTATCAAACTAAATTATTGAATTTTTTAAGTCTAAAGGACGAATTTTCTATAAAGTAGTTAAATTTTCAAGTTGTAAATATGAATTTTATTTAAAAATAGTTACATTTTTTACGCAAGAGGACGAACTTTCAACAAAAGTGTTAGATTTAAAAAAAATTTATTTTCAACCAGAAAAGAATAATTCTCCGCCAAAAATGTAATAGTAGACTTTAAAAAAAAATAGATTAATTTTCAACTAAAAATATTTGGATTTTTCATGAATAATAATAATAAATAATAGTTTTTGATACTTTAAAAATACGTATTAAAATACGTTACATGGCGTATTTAAGAAAAGTATGTTTTTTCTTTTTGCAGAAACAAAATTTCAGAAATCTAAAATAATATACACAAAAGTTTTCAGATTTTTCTGCTTTTAATGTTTTTAATAAAATTTTAATATTTAAGTTACATGATTTTCTTTGACAATAATTCACTGAAGAAATGTTTCCATATTTTTAAATGAATAATTCAAATCATTTGAAATTAGCAACTGAATGGCCGTGTATTCCATAAATAAACAAATTAATTAGGAATTTATTGTTATATAGCATGGTTTTGTAGACCTCGAAAACGCGTGTTTAAAAAATCGTTATCTTTATAACTTTTTTGATTTTAATGAATAGTTTTTTTATTTTTTTTACAATATAATTTTTTTAGCTAAATTTAGACCATTTTTTAAAGATCTGAGAATTTTTAACTCATAAAAATACATTTGAATCAAGTTAAAACGTATAAGTAAACAAAAGCAGAAAAAGAAGGTTTTTAAAACAAAATTTTTTGTATTTTCCAAATTATTTCTGTTGGCTTGCTTAGAAAAATAAAATAGGTACTAGAAAAAATTAATGCGAATATTCATTCAAAATCTTTTTACTGATAAGAACATGTTTCAGAAAAATCAAATAAAAGCGTTTTTTTATTTATGTTGTTCATCCTATTGTAAAGTTTTATTCTTCTTTAATTTTTGCCTAGTATACTTTTATCTGTTTAACATATTTTTCAAAGCTAGCTAAACAAAGCATTGTTAAGACAAAAATGATTCAAAACTTTTTAAAAAAATTTTTTCTACTGTTAGATGTCAATTTTATTTAATATTCACGAGATACATAAACAATATATAAAGTTTTTGTTATAATAAATGAAATCCCTTTTTGATCTTTTTCTCGGATAAATTCCTCGTTTTTACCCAAAATTGAAAAATTGAACGGCTGCTATCACTGTTATTGTTAATACACGACATAATTAAATATATTATTTAAATTAGAATTATATTCAGGTAATCCCTGACGCATCCAATCCTTGTGGGTTAAATTTTTTTTTAAATAATCTACTGTGATATACAGTCGGATTTTTATTAGAAGCGCTGACCTTCAACTGAAAATTTGGTGAGGGAAGTGGAATACTACAGAAAACCAAAACTCCTGAATACAGTCATCCTCGGCGTCAAACCTCTCACTTGACAGTATTAAAACGCAAAAAAAATACAACTGAGTGATAATTACAAATGGTCACCCTATCCGAGTGCTAACTGATCCCATCCGTGCTTAACATTCGAGATTTCGACAAGTTCAGAATAACCTCCCAGCTACTCTGAACGGTTAATTTTGTTAAATTTGTGACACAATTTGAATTATTTTTTATCTCTGAAGTGAGTCCAAGGCCTGGAACGACCTGTTATTATGTCAAAATTTGGATAAATGAAAAATAAAATTTAAGCGGTTTGGTAAAAATTCGAAGTTTTACAAATGTAATTGCTGATAATATTCGTCTGCATGAATTTTGTCATTATTTATTGGCTATCGATTCATTGGATGTATTTTGCTAATTTTTTAAATATTACTTGTAAACTGAACACACTTTCGATACAGATTTTATTATTTTCATAAATATAACTTCTGTATGCAATTTTTTATTTTTGATCTTTGAATATCAATTTTTATTTAAAAACACATTGCATGAAAAATGAAAAATATGAAACATTTTTTTGAGTGGCAAGTTATTGCATTTTTTCGCTCGGCACTCAGCGCGTGTCGCCCGTGTTGTGCGAGCCGTGGCACAGAGGGGCCAAAAGTCCATGCCCCATTGGTTATACATATTTAATGAATTGCGTTAAAGAAACTAAATCTATTTACTAAAACAGGGCCAAATTATGAATTTGTTTATTACATTTTTAACATCTTTTACTAATTCTGTACTATTAATAAAAAATAACTATAGAGAGCTAGTAGCAAGACATTAGGAATTTATTTATCTGAAAAAACGAAATCTTTTGTTGAAAAATGGCAAAACAATAAATTTGTTCAAACAAATATAAGCTAATTTTTTATAACCAAGTATCATATCAAAAAGTATTATTAATTTGTTTATAAAAATTATAAATAATTTTTTAGGTTATTTGGCGAAAAAATGTTTTCTGCTATTTTCCATAATTATACGTTTTTTTAATTTATATTGTAAGAAATTTGAATGGAAATAGTATTAAATTTAAAGAGTTTTCTCTTAAGACTATAACTTTTTTATTGTAACCAAATTTAATGAAAAAATCCAGTATTTTAACATTTTTCGATAGAAAAATTAGTTTTTTCAAAGTCAATTTTTAAAAATTAGGAACTTTATGATCTTATGATTTTTCAAATTAAATTTATTAAAAAAATGCATTATTGAGGCATCTGGTGATTTTCATTAAGTTCCCAAATAAAGAGACTGACATCGCAAAAAAATAATTTTTCCATCGACAGATGCCCCAACAATGCATTTCTTTTTAAAATTGTTTTTAAAAAAATATAAAATTTATCAATCAATTATGAATTTTTCTGAAATCATCATGAACTTCCCAATGAAATAGACTGACATCGAAAAACTAATTTGTCCGTCCACAGATGCCGGAATATTGCATTTGTTTGTTACATTTGTTTTAAAAAATCATAAAATTGATCAAATTATCATAAATTTTGCTAAATTTATTATGAACATCTCAATTAACCCTCAAACGGCACACTTTAACACAGCATATGTGTATAATGCACACTTATGCGAATTGCGTTTTTTGCAATGTTAATATTAAATATTTAACATATTGAACGTGTAATAAATATCTAGTATATATTACACGTATTTGAAAAATATACTCAATATAGTGTCTTAACAAACTGAAAATTGATTCGGTGCGAATTCGCACCAGTGTGCCTTTCGAGGGTTAAAAGTCTGACATCGAAAACAATGAATTTTTCTGCCGTCAGATGCCCCAATAATGCATTTGTTTAATAAATTTCTTTTAAAAAAATTATAAAGTTGATAAAAAATTATAAGTTTTGTTTAAATTCACATGAAGTTCTTAATTGAAAAAGTTGATATGAAAAGAAAGAAACGAATTTTTCTGTCAAAAAATGCCTGAATAATGCATTTATTTATTAAATTTGTTTAAAAAAATCAAAAAACTGATTTAAAAAATTCTAAATTTTTCTGAAGTTATCATGAACTTCCTAATTCAAAAAGTTGATATAGAAAAAAACGAATTTTTCTGTAGACAAATGCCTGATTAATGCATTTGTTAATTAAATTTGTTTAAATAAATCATCAAATTTATCAGGAATGTTGCTCACATTGTCATAGAGTTCCCAACTAAAAATACTGGCATTGAAAAAAGCTCATTTTTCTTCCGACAAATGCCCGAATAAACCTTTTTTCTTTATGGAATTTGGAAAAAATTAATCAACAAATTATGAATTTTGCTAAAATTATCATAAAGTTCCTAATTTTAAAAAATTGACATCGAAAAAAACTAATTTTTCTATCGAAAAATGTCTGATTACTATATTTAGTCATGAGATTTGTTTATAATGTAAACAATTAAAATCTTTAAAAAACATTTTTCAAATATAATATTGTTTCCATTCAAATTTCTTGCTATATACATTTAAAAAAACGTATAATAATGGAAAATTGTAGAAAACATTATTTCAATAAATAATTTGGTTTGCTTATTGTTTAATTTCGGAAGATCTTCAATTATTGTTACTATATGCAACTTAGGCGATTGTAACAATTTTCCTATTATATGCGAGGACCAGGAACGTCAAACATAAAAAATGGTCATTTTTTCATCGTATTTGTTTATTTATAAAAAAATTAAAAACTAATTTAAAAATCAGGATCAACAATTCTCTTATAAATCTTATCAGCTTTTTTCCATTTTTTTTTGTTTAAAACGGTCAATTTTTGTGGGCTGTACGTTACTTTGATCCAAAAAAGTGATTTTTTCCCCACTGTGTGACGCGCGCTGAGTGTCGAGCGAAAAAAAAGCAATAACTTGCGACTCGATGAAAGTTTTCATGTTTTGTGTTTCATGTAATCCGTTATAAACTAAGAATTGATATTCGGTTATCAAAAATAAAAAATTATATATAGAAGTTGTATTTATTCTTATGTATTTAAATAATTTATTTATATTTTCAAGAAATTATGTATTTGTAAAAATAAAAAAAATCTGTATCGAAGGAGTGTCTAGTTTAGAAATAGCATTTAAAAAATTAGCTCTCAACAATAACTTCACCAAACCGCTCAAATTGTATTTTTCATTTATCCTAATGAACGGAATAAAGTAAAGTTTTAATAAAATTTATATATATATATAGCTATATATTTATTAAAATTTTGATACATTGTTAATTTACTCCTATTCTTAATAAACTACTTTGTTATTGTCCTCTATTTTATAAGATTGACGACCTAGAACACGCAGTAAATTTTCGATATAAATGTCTCTGAGTACGTAAAGAAGAGGTGAAATGGATTAAATGCAATAAAATGTTTCTTTACATTGTATGCCATAATTCACTAAGTATCATAAAAGATTATCGTGCAATTTGATAGTGTGGTATAAATGCTTGTGGTCGCCATGGTATTTAAACAGTACATACTTCCGAGATATTTATGCACCATCGTAACATGACATTAATAACATATCCAGTGTATACCTATACATATATTAAATGATAATAGGAATAGATGAAATTGGCTTTGACTAAGCCCTAACTTATCTTCTCTACATGAGACAGATCGACCAAATGACGATTCTGCTTGCCAAAGTCCCGTACGACGTTTTTGATTCATGACTTGAAAATTTCATGCGTCAAGAAGAGCTGGCAATATCGAAGTAATAATTGTCCACGATAATTAATGTTGCAGGCTTTCTTGCGACACAATTCGCGCAAAATGTCGAAGGTGATTCCCTGACACATTACTGCGTTCAGTTACTTCACCCAATAAAGAACATATGTTCTTCCCGCTTTTGTCCCGGCCGACGAGGATCCGAGGACACATGACGTGAACTTTCTACTGTTGAACTCTGCGTACTGTTATATGCGTCTTGTGGAGGCATACTTGTCATTATACTATGTGCAGGTCGAGCCGATGTCCATCAAGCGAGAAAATTTAATTGCAGATGTGTAAAAACATTTTTTTGCATCCGCGAATGAGCATATAACATTTCACGGTGAAATTAGTAAAAGACATTAGTGAAATTATATCCCGAGCAGAAATTCTAATATGGATCTGATTGGGGCGAGATCAGGCAGAATTAATACATATTAAAATCATATGTATCACCTATTAACCTTCTTTTAACCTCACAATAAACGCATTAATAAAATAATAATATTTTTCTGAATCTATTATTTTTTTGTCCAAAAAACATAAAATATGAAGGCATATATACTTTAGTGAACATATTTTCGTAAATAAATGCGTGTTGCACAAAGGACTGATGTACACATATGCGGACAAACGTAAATTATTTTGCAACTAATTAAGATTTACTTTTTTTATAATGGCCTTTTTTTATATGTTTCTCCTGCTCAAACACTAGAAAATTTTATCATACGACATCTTTCAAATACATAAGTTTTTTTTTATAGCACTTTTTGTTTATTAAAGTACGCGACACATTTTGCTTTCTTCCGATTGCAATTATGACGCACAAAAATTAATTTTTAAATTGAGAAAGGTATTAATCCTCGTCAAATTTTATCTGGAGAAGCTAATACTGCCGGTGGTTTTATAAAAAAAAAATAGGGCACGTCAAAGCTACAAATTCAATATCTGTCCACATATGTGGACATCGGTCAGAAGAGGTTAAACTGAAATTTGAGAATATAAAAATCAGATTATCAAATAGATCATGATGTAAAAATATTGGGGTATGTAAGATTAGAAACAAAATGTTTTTTAAATTACTTTTTTGTAGCAAAAGAAAAAATTCGAAAGACGAAATACAACAGCCAACATTTGTGTATGATAAACTATTTAAGTATTTTGCGATATATTTTTGGTTTTAATTTCTATATTAAACTTAAATTTAATAAGTTATTTTAAAATGAGCGGATTATAATTTTGCACTGGTTTTTAAAAGTTTTTTTTACAAAATTGACTATACTACAATAAGAAGGTTGTATTCATACCCATTATATCATATCATCAAAAAATACGTGAAAATAAATATGTTTATGAAGTCTTTGTTGATCTAATTCGTTTTTACACTCAACACAGTAAATATTACTTGTCATTCTTTTCTTATAAATAAATAATTAACATTTATACAAATACAAATATACGATGCCTACGCTCTCGTCATGTACTCGCTTTTGGAATTTTTCTTCGCTTATTTGGTCACTTTTTCAATTATTAATTGAAAATTTTTTGACGTTTGCACTTCACATTGTAATTTTGGAGATTTTTGAATCAACCCACTTTAGACCCCGAAATTAATGGGGCACCATCTACTGTCAAGATTGGTTGTTAATACGTATTTGAAACAAAAAGTCAATTTTCTAGGAAATTGTAAAACTTTCAACAAAACAGTTGCATTTTTATCAAAAAATATGCAATATTTCTGTTACAAAATATGATATTTAAAATCGAGAAGACAAATTTTCAGAAAAAATATTTTTAATCCGAAAATGATTTCAGTTGACTTATTAGCAACAAAACATAAATCATAAACAAAAAGTTAATGTTTTACGATAAGAGTTGAATTTGTAATCCAAAAAGACGAATTTTTAAGAAAAATTTCAATTTGTAAACAAAAAGGATATCTAAGAAAGTTGTTAGATTTTCGAACAAATAAAAAAATTTCTAACTAAATAGATAATCTTCATGTGAAAGTCTTTTCCGATTTGCAAAATTTACGTCGTGAGTGAAGAACCCCCTTCTCCACTACCTTGACAAACCGTAACAAAATTTTTGTACCCCCTTCCCCCATTTAGATGTTACGATTATTGCCCACCCCAAAGCTAAAATCAGTGAAAATTTAAAGTTTTATATCTTTGTCAAAAATTGATGGATCTAAAAAACTCAACGCTCTTTTAAAATGTATAAACAAAAAACATTTTTATCATTTTTCATTGCCCACCAAAAAACGTATGCCATTTTGAAAGAACTCGGCGGATATGAAGAAAAAAAAAAGAAATAGAAAAGATGCGTATTTATGTCCTCTTGAAATTTGCGCAACAGGATCCGTTTTTATCGAGCCGTATAAAATTTATGACGATTTTACTAGAAAAAAATCAATTTTTGTCAAGTTTGATTATCTTCTAATGATAATAAAATTTTTCCGTGAATTCCGCGGGTTACATGAAATTCGTGCATTTTGTAATCAGAGTCAATTTCACAAATTCCTTAAATTGTGTTAATTCCATGAATTCCACATATTCCGCAAATCTCGCAAACTCTTTGAATTCTATGGATTCCATCAATTTCGTGAATTCCATCATTTCCATGAATTCCTTCAATTCCATGATTTTCATTAATTCTGTGAATTTCATGAATGCCATAAATTTTTTGAATTCTTTGGATTCCATGATTTCCGCAAGTTCTGTGATTTTCATGAATTTCTCGAATTCCTTGAATTTCTTCAATTCCTTGAATTTCTTCAATTCCTTGAATTTCTTCAATTCCTCGAATTTCTTGAATTTCTTGAATTTCTTAAATTTCTTGAATCCCGCGAATTCCTGTAATTCTATCAATTTCATTATTTCTGTAAATTTCATGAAGGCCATAAATTTCGGGAATTCCTTGGATTCCATGAATTCCGCAAGTTTTGTGATCGAATTTCGTGAATTTGTATGAATTCCGCACGTTACATGAATTCCGTGGATTTCTAAAATTCCGCGAATTCCGTAATTAGAGTAAATTTCGCGAATTCCTTGAATTGTGTTAATTTCCTGATTTCCAAACATTCCGCGAATCTCGCCAATTCTGTGAATTCCATAAATTCCATCCATTCCGCAAATTCCATCATTTCTATGAATTATTTTAATTCTATGAATTTCATTAATTCTGTGAATTTCTTGAATGCCGTAAATTTTGTGAATTCCTTGGATGTCATGAACTCCGCAAGCTCTGTGATTGACATGAATTTGTTGAATTCCTTGAATTCCGCTAATTCCACGAGTTCCTGAAATTCCATAAATTTCGTAAATTCCTTAATCGAATTTGGTGAATTTGTATGAATTTCGCGCGTTACATGAATTACGTGGATTTCTTGAATTCCCTGAATTCCGCAATTAGAGTAAATTCCGCGAATTCCTTGAATTGCGTTAATTCTACGAATTTCACAAATTCCTCGAATCTCGCAAATTGTATAAATTCTATCAATTCTATCGATCCCTGAATTCCATCATTTCTGTGAATTTCTTTAATTCCATGAATTTCTTTAATTCTGTAACTTTCATGAATGCCATAAATTTCTCTAATTCCTTGGATTTCATAAAATTCCGCAAATTCTGTGATGTTCATAAGTTTCTTAAATTTTTTTAATCCCATTTCGTGAATTTCTATGAATTCCGCACGTTAAATGAATTCAGTCAATTTCATTAATTCTGTGAATTTCATGAAGGCCATAAATTTCGCGAATTCCTTGGACTCCATGAAGTCCGAAAGTTCTGTGATTTTCATGAATTTCTTGAATTCCGAGAATTCCTGAAATTCCATAAGTTTCGTAAATTCCATAATCGAATTTGGTGAATTTGTATGAATTCCGTGCGTTACATAAATTCCGTGGCTTTCTTAAATTCCGTGAATTCCGTAATTACAGTATATTCCGCGAATTCCTTGAATTGCGTTAATTCCATGAATTCCACAAATTCCGCGAATCTCGCAAATTCTGTGAATTCAATACATTCCATCCATTCCGTAAATTCAATCATTTCCACGAATTATTTTAATTCAATGAATTTCATTAATTCTGTGAATTTCATGAATGCCATAAATTTTTCCAATTACTTGGATTCCATGAATTCCGCAAGTTCTGTGATTTTCATGAATTTCTTGAATTCCGCGAATTCCTGAAATTCCATAAATTTCGTATATTCCTTAATCGAATTTGGTGAGTTTGTATGAATTCCGTGCGTTACATGAATTCCGTGGATTTCATAAATTCTGTGAATTCCGTAATTAGACTAAATTCCGCGAATTCCTTGAATTGCGTTAATTTCATGATTTCGAAAAATTCCGCGAATCTCGCCAATTCTGTGAATTCCATAAATTCCATCCATTCCGTAAATTCCATCATTTCCATAAATCATTTTAATTCAATGAATGTCATTAATTCTGTGAATTTCATGAATGCCATAAATTTTGTGAATTCCTTGAATGCCATGAACTCTTTAAGTTCTGTGATTGACATGAATTTCTTGAATTCCATGAATTCCGCTAATTCCACGAGTACCTGAAATTCCATAAATTTCGTAAATTCCTCAATCGAATTTGGTGAATCTGTATGAATTCCGCGCGTTGCATGAATTCCGTGGATTTCTTGAATTCCGTTAATTCCATAAATTCCAACGATTCCATGTATTCCATCATTTCTGGGAATTCCTTTATTTCCATGAATTTAATTAATTCTGTAAATTTCATGAATGCCATAAATTTTTCGAATTCCTTGAATTTCATGAATTCCGCAAATTCTGTGATTTTCATAAATTTCTTGAAATCCTTAATCGAAGTTCGTGAATTTCTATGAATTCTGCACGTTGCATGAATTCCGTTAATTCCTTGAATTTCTTGAATTCCGTAATTATAGTTAATTCCGCGAATTCCTTGAATTGCGTTAATTCCACGATTTCCAAAAATTCCGCGAATCTCGTCAATTCTGTGAATTCCATAAATTCCATCCATTCCGTAAATTCCATCATTTCCATAAATCATTTTAATTCAATGAATG
>JAAAKG020011030.1:0-21013 GCA_010014905.2 Druon quercuslanigerum | reverse complement strand
GAAACCAGGCGCATAATCGCCTGGTTTCCCGCTCGGTGCATTATGTACTATTAAAGTTAAAATGATATAAGCTGACTGCGGTATAATTTATTATCATCTCAAAAATAATAGCTAGTCACCATATATTGTGTTTTCAACAATTGACGCCGTTGTAATCAACTATATTTATATGGCAGTTTTAAATGAAAAAAATTCTTCTGTTCTCTAAAGACATTTATTTTCATTAGAAGAAAAATATTCTAACAGAATAGATATCCACGCAACATTACAGACAGTTCAATGCTTATCATCGGTGACAGACAGTGGAGAAATCACTTATTATTATCTTAAGATTTATAATTCCTCGAGAGAAAGGTTATTCTAAGTTAAAATTTACTTCGTTGCCATTATTACCTAGCAAAACTGTTTGCATCCTCAAACACATTTGGGCCAAATCGGATTTTTTAAAATAAGACTTGATTGGCCAATCAAATGCGTCCTGTCTCCATGGTGGGGCGCCCTGGCCAATCACAGGCATCGTAAAGAGTATACATGAGAACAACATAACCTGATACCTGAGTGTTAGGTCAGCCCTGAAGAAGTGAACTGCAATGTTCACGAAACGTCGGTAAAATTCGTAGTTTTGTACGCGATTGAAACCCGAAACATCTCCTTTATCGGATTTTTTCTGATTAGTGGTGTCTGAAATATTTCTAGACTTCGCATAGTTTTTTTGCATTACTTCATATTCAGAACTTTCAGCTTCGACAATTTCTTTCGAGATGGATGCTTTTATGTTTTTTGTACAACACCGTCGTCCCTGGTTGGTTCTCAAAATCTTCAACCTCCGAAATACCCTCTGTCGGCGGAGCTGGTTCTTTACTTTTGCTTTTCTTTGATTTTGTTCTATTTGGTCTCGAAGGCCCCCTTAGTTCTGTTATTTTTTTCCTTAAGTACGTTTTTAAATTATCCAGATCCTTATATTCATCCTGTTGATTCTAAAGCAATAATTTTTTGCTTCAATTGAATTTCACTAACTATGACTTTTGTGGCTTTCCATAGAACATCATCCTCTGCGGAAGAAGGCAATTATCTTTTTGTTTGGTTCTGGCGATGGACTCTAAAAAATTAAATAAATGTGAATGTAATCGAATTAATTAAATTAAAACATTTAAAGAAATGGACATCAATATAACATGCAGATATTGAAATCACTGACGGATTTTCTGGAAGCACTTTTTGTGTTTTTTGCCTTATTCGTACAGCTTAATAAACTTATCGAATCTCGCTATTTTAGAAAAAAAATGTTTATTTATTATTTTCAAATAAAATTGTACACTTTGTAGAATTAATAGACAAAATCTTAATTAATATATACAAACTAAAAACATCATAAAAGGTTCAATATTGTTTACCGGTTTTAAAAGTTTCACTTCTTGAATCTTTGGCTTCCCGGAGTTACAGTTTTTACCGTCCTTGCTAATTATTTTTTCTGAAACCTGAAACCAAAAAGTATCTACAAATTTGTACCTTATAAGTTGTTGATAAGATGTGCAGTTGTTGTTTTATTCTTAAACATCAATGGTAAAAATAAAAAAATTAAATTTTTGGATGACGCAAGTTACGAAAAAAATAAATAGACAAAAGTTGTTTAACCAAAAAGGAGCTACAAATTTGTTTGTAGCTGATTTACCAATGATTTTACAAATAATTCTTTGATAGGATGCGTAGTTTTTGGTTTAATCGTGAAAAATAAAATTGAAAACATAAAAAATTTAATTTTTGAAAAAACGACAAAAGCTAGCAAAAAAAATAATTAATAAACCAAAATTGTGCACCTAGAACAAATCTACAAACTTTTTATAAGTTTCTTTTTGATAGGACGCGTAGTTATGGTTTTAATCGTAAAAATAACATTAAAAATAAAAATGAAAAATTTGTTGAAAAACGAGAAAAGGTACAAAGACAAAATTGATAGACAAAAGTTGTTCACCCAAAAAAGAGATGCAAATTTGTTATAATTTATTTTTTCATGGGACGCATAGTTTTTGTTTTAATAGTAATGAAATAACCTGAAAAAGAAACCACACCAGAGACGTGAAAAAAGTTTGAAAGAAGAGTTGAAGCTCTTCAAAATAACTACAATTCCTGTTTGGACCATTTTTCGATAGGACTCGTTTTTCAATTTGGTTTTATGTATCGAAAATGAATAAGTCGAAACTTTTAATTTTAAGTCAAGTAGAAAAGTTACAGTATAAAATTTTAGCTTTTTAAAAGACCTATAATTTTTTCTGAATTATTTTTTATAAGACTTAATATTTTGGTTTTATTTATAAAAAATAACATGACAAAAAATAGGAAATTCAAACTTTGAGCAAAACAATGTGAGATACGAGAAAAAGTTTTTTTTTAAATTATAGCTTTCAAAAAGTCCTCCAAAATTTTTTTTAACCATTTTATCAATAGCAGTTTTAATTTTGGCTTTATTTATTGAAAATACTATGGGAAAATCCAAAATTCAAATTGTAAGCCATACGATATAATCATACGCCAAAAGGCGCGACATACGTAAAAAATCTAAAAGAAGACTTGCCCAGATAATTTGTCCGCACGGTAAGCGTATGCTGCAGGCACGCATTTGGATTATCCGCATGAAGTGCGCTCAGATAATGACACAGATGCGTCGCACGCGTGCGACCCGCACGCGTGCGCACACAATGCGACCTATGAGTGCGTGTACAATGAGGCTTAAAATTAAATTATATTTTTGTTGGGAAATAAATGCAAGTAAATTATTTGAATTTATTTTTCAAAATTAAACAGTGCTTTTCTGAAAAGGCGAACACATTTTTAACGTGAACATTTGAATTAACAAATAAACCATTACTTATCATTATAATTAAAATTTTAAAATCTCGTGGATATATGGTAAAGACATTACGAAATTTCGTGCCCACTGGGTATTGTTTCAAACATGATTGCTGTCCAAAAGTATAACCTAGCAAGTGACATATGCCTTACAGACTGTATGCCCACGGAAAAATAACTTCTATAGTAAATGTCACTTACTAGGTTATATCTTCTGGATAGCAAAAATGACTTTTGAATGATTTAAAGGTTGTAATATGGAAAAAAATAATTATCGCGTCAAATGTTTTCTATTTTTGATTATAGTTAGATATATTTTTAAAGAAATACGATTCCAAAATTTTAGGTTAGAATTTTACATTTTGTAATATTATATGGTACTTACCAAAATTCCTTGCAGAATCTGTAAAGTAAACTGACACAAAACCAGATAAGACCACAAAATCTCATTAAAGAAACCAAAATAAATAGCAATTATAAAACAAGACAACACCCACGGAAGTTCGACAGGAAAGCAGTTGACTGGCTGACGCCTGTACGCGCAGCGCATGCTGACTTCTGCTACTGGCTGTAGTTTCTTTGAAAGATAAAATTAAAATTACTTATTTTTGTATGTAAATTAAATTAGGTTAAGTCTATTATCATGCTGAAATATCCTTCAATTTTTTTGTATGACGTAAAAAAGAGGAAGCTGTTCATCCAGAATTTTTGTTTCACTCTACCCTTTCTAAGAATTTACTTTCTGTATAAATAGACACTCCGATTGAATTCCTTTTTTCTTGGACGATATGTTTTTTTTTTCTTAAAAAATTCTATATTTCATGTGCCCATTCTGTGCATCGCAAATGTTCAACATTGCGTGTTTGAAGACGTGAATGCGGACGAAATGCTGCGGTTTAACTCGCACGCGTGCGTCGCACGGCATGCTGGTGACATGCGCCGCACGATTGTTATCTGGGCTTGTAGAATAAAAAATAATATGAAAACAAAAATCCTATTTTTAGCATAACAACGCGAGATAGGAAAGAATATCACAAAATTCTATTTAAACAGTGAGTTCGACTACAGGGCGAGAAAATATCTACTTATAATATTTTGTAAGGAAAATGAGAAAATGGAATTTTGAGGTTAGAACTGACATGTTAGAATTAACATCCTCATTCTTTTTATAGCAAAAAAAGAAAAGCATATAGCTGTCTATAATATATAAATTTGAAACTAAAACTTTTATATTAAAAAAAATGGCTTTTACGGAATTAAATCAAGATTTGTAGCAAATTTTTTAAAATTTTCTAAAACATTTGATAGATATTGCTCATTATTTCAATATATTTCAAGATAAAATTATGGAGAATAATTTTTGACGCTATGTGAAATAAGAATTACTATCAAAACTATCAGGTATCAAGTTGATACAAATGGATCAAAATGATTCAGCGGTTTGATATTTCTATTCATGATCAACTTGATTCAAGTTTCGACATCAATTATCTGTCATGAAATTTCAACTACTCAACACATTATGCAATTATTTAATCCTTTGACGGAAATGATTATCAATAAAACCCGTTTGAAATTAAATTAATAATTAGATATTAAAAAAATCTATTCAGTTCCGTTTATTTAAAATAAGTATTGAGGTTGTGGATGTTTATTTGCAAATGTCACTAAATCTCGATAAAGAATCGATTATCAACTTGCATAACTTGAATTCGCAGAAAGAAATTTGACTACCCTGATTATAATGAAATTTAAGTTACTCTGGCTATCTTTCCAACGTGTCGTCCTTTTACGAAATAAACTTGATATTCCGGGCATTCAGAATACATCTTCTTCAAGGAAAGTGCCTTCAGAGGTGAAATTTTATTCGTCCTGACCATTTTTCCAAGGCCTGGTAGTTCTACTAAGTAAATCCCGTACTTCAGGTGTTCAAAATATATCTTTCCATAGGAAGTTGTATTCAGAACTAAAGTAGAAGGCCACCTGGCTATTTTTCCATAGTCTCGTCTTTCTACGAAGTAAACCTGGTAGTCCGGGTATTAGAATACATCTTCTTCGAGGAAGGTGCATTCAGAACTAAAATTTTATTCCTCTAGACCGTTTTTCGAAGGTATCGTCTACCAGCTTTACTTCTCAGAATTATGAGACCTTTGAAAACCCATGAGGTTGCCTGAAATTTTAGTGATGAACACAAGTTCCTCGAGGAAGATGTGTTTTGAACACCCGAACTACCAGGTTTACTTCTTAGAATGACGAGTCCTTCGAAAACCCATGAGGTTGACTTAAATTGCAGTTATGAACACAACTTCCTTAAGGAAGATGTACTTTGCACATCTGGACTATTATTAACAACATCAATGACTTTTTTTTATTATTTTAATAATTATTTCTCAACTCTAAACAAAACCCTGTATTCAGAATAACATTTTGTCACAGTGTTTTGCATACTGATGCTAGTACGCCCTGAAGTTGTGCTTCTTAATTTTGATTAATCCTCGAAAGTAAATCAGTTGAAACAATTTGATACCCTAAGTTTTGAAAGTGATAATATAGTTTTAATGTGTTCATAATTACAGAAAATCTCATAAAAATGATCAGAATGAATAATACTGTCCCATCGACGTCGAAAGAAGATAAAGTGAACGATTTACTGTTTTCTTCTATAACGTGTGCTGCTTTTGTAAATATGGAAACGGCTCATGACACTTCTAGCGATGAAAGTAAGGTCAAAGAATCTTCTACTGCTTTTACATCGCGGTTTATAGACAAAGCAATGCCACCGGACGTTCCATGCAGTTCCAACTGTGGCACACCTACAAAATCTTCGTTTGATTTTTAAAAACCAACATCTTCAAAAAGTGTGCCTTATCCTCCGGAAAAAAATAAATCTAATTTCAAAAACTTTAAGGAATATTTAAAGCATCATGACGCTATCATGTTTAAAGAATCTGGTCTAAGAACTTGGGAAGTAATTGTTACTATCTTTGGACTTTCAGTAAGATTTGGTTTCAGTTATCACACTCGAGGAGCTTTAATACAAGAGGCGAAGATATTTGCTGGGCCTGAATTCGAACACTGGGATGTCAATAATTATTATTCATCCAAAATTTTTCATCCACCTAAAGAAGTAATTACCTATTTTTTCTATTGCACGGCTTGTTGTAAAAAGTTGAAGAATTTTACACGCAAACATGAAATTAAGGACAAAGAAAAAGTTTGTACTGAATTTTTACAAAACTATAAAAGGTCTCTAGCAAAGCGTTTTGATTATTATATTCACCTCGACATAAAGTATCAAATTGAATCCTTGTTGAGCTCTAAGATACTACGAGATAGTTTATTCAACAATTTGAGAAAGATAAAGTCAATATTGCGAGACGATAGTGCAATTTAAGATGTCTTCAATGGAATTATATACCGTGAATTACTCAAGAAGACACTTAAAGTTAATGGTCAACTATTAACTTTTATTTTTTATACTGATAAGCTACTTACGTTTCCACTCTCATCTACTGGTAGCTCTTTGGATTGGAAAGGATGAATCTACGGCTGACATCATGAAAATGTTTTTGGAATCGTTTATCTTGCAAGTACACTAATTAGGGGAAGTTGGCTTTATTTTAACGAATACTGCCGGAGAGGATATGCACTTTGTAATAAATGCACTATTGTGCAGCGTCGATAGTACTGCTTGACCACTCTTGCAGGATATTACACAATTCAATGGATATCATGGTTGTCCGTGGTGCTATTACTAATTAGCCCTATTCAATTATCAAAGGCTCAGCAAGCTCAAGTTAATGAGCGCTTAGTTAGGATTACACCTCTACATGGAAAAGACCGCCTGGCAAGGCCACTGACAGAAAAAAGAAAATGGAAAGCGACGGAATTGTGTTCGTGGTTAGTGTTTTATGCGATTCCTTACTTGAAAGGATTTTTAGGTGACTATGCCTTGCAAAATTTCGCATTGTTTGCAAATAGTATATATACGCTTCTTCAGAGCAATATAACTAAATAAGAATTATTCAAAGCAGAGTATGATATTTTTCAATTCGTTGGAATCTTTGAAATACTGTATGGAGAAAATCACGTAAAGTTTACTGTACACACTTTGAGACACTTAATTTCATGTGTTCGGTATTGTGGTTATATGGGCAACATCCACATTTCCTTTAGAAAATGTTATATATTATATGAAGCGAAGTGTTCGTAGTATTTCGATCCTTGCTACAAGAGGTTGCGCTAAATCCTACATGCTTTGCGTGTTGTGAATCTCTTTTTACAAGAAGCGAGACAATGACAGGTCAGCAATGTGACCTTGGAGATATTATACTCATAGGCCACGCTCCAGTTCTTACGGTCGAAAGATGCATTTTTGAAAGCATGATTGTTAATTAGATTATGTACACATGTCCAGAAAAAACAGCTGATACTGTTTTTCTTTTCAAAAACGGAAAATTCGGCGAAGTGCAAAACTTAATGCTATTCAAGTTAGTAGCATGTGCTGTTGTCACGTTCTTCAGAGTAACAAAAATAATTATTTTTTTAGTTCGCCTTTTGATTGTAACTTACCGCGAATAACATCTTTCTTTTCAAAAAACATATACAAGGTTGAAAAGCGCACCAATGAAGATACTGTGTTAGTATCTGATATTGCTCAGAAATGCATTGTAATCAATATTAGCAAAGGCAACATATTCCTTTCCACACTCTCAAATACTATAGAAATTTAGGAGCGTGACTGCATGATGGTTACTATATGTTTGGTTATATTCTAAGCATATTATAAATAAATTACATTACTATACTTACAAAAGCTTTTTTTGTTTTTTCTTTCCTTTTAAAGATACAATACAGACATGCACTGATATGCGCTAATACAGTATTCTAGACACACGTGAACACTGTCAGTCGCGCACAGAACACACTTGGCAATAGAACCCGTTTGTACCCATGTAGGACCACGGTTCCTTAATTGTATAAGTCCCGTATACAGCCATGGTAGACATATGCTATATCCATAAAAGGACTTGCAAAGATTTTTTTGCATTCGACATCAGCTAGAACTCGTTTAGACTCAGCTAGGACCGCGTTATGTGAATTAAAGAGGCCTCATGTAGAACAACGATAGACCCCTGTAGGTGCTTTTGCCAATAATTTTTTGCAATGGACATCAGCTAGAACCCGTGTAGAGCCAGCTACGACTGCGTTCTGTAAAGTAAACAGACCTCCTGTAGACCCACGTTATACCCATGTACGCTCCCATAAGGGACTTGCGAATAATAATTTTTTGTATTCGACACCAGCTAGAACCCGTTTAGACACAGCTAGGATCGCGTTCTTTCCATTAAAGAGGCCTCATTTAGAACCACGGTAGACCCATGTAGACGCCCGCATGGCACTTTGGAAAATTATTTACGCTTAAGAGTCTCTGACGAGACCCAGTTGAACCCTGCTAAGTGCCCGTATTGACATTAAAATACTTTAATTTCTGGTTCCTAATATTCATATAGAACCCGCTTACACCCGCATAGCTTTCCGCATTTCGCATAATTATGTTCCATAAGAACCCAGGTTGACCCGTATAAAGGACCAAATTGTAACATACGATCAAGATAGTCCCGCATAGGAGTTCATATGGGAACCTATCCAAGTTGCGAAAGGGATTTAATCTGGATGCTAACAGTTTTTATACTAGCCCATTAGGCGTGAAAGGATGCCAACTGGAACGCAAGAAATGGGTGGAGGACCCCAACAAGTTAAATCAATAATATTCTTCCATTCATTAAGACAATAACGTACTGACTCTACAATTTATTTATTTTGACATTATCTTGTCCAAGGTCAGCGACTAGCAAGCTTCAGTGGGGTCTAATCAGCAACTGACGATCTCCTCAAGTAGTTACTTTCATTTTTTGGCATTCAGGATTTACTCCGCGAATCAGGTTTTTTACTTTTTCTGACGTAGGCCTTCAAAGCAATGCTCGTGATCAGAGTCCAGAATAACGAATGAATGTTCAGAGAGTGGCGTCTCCATTTGACCTCTCAAGGAAAGACGGAGCGCCGCTAGTGTCATAAGATTGCCAACAAAGATTCGTAAAGTGAGGGGAATCGTAAGGAAGCGAGATAGTTGCCAGTCATTTTTCCCCACAGTGTGGTGGCGCGCCGTCTATCTCCGAGTTTCGCGGCTCGGCACTGGTCATGCCCTATTCTCTGCTGTCCAGAGGTTTTCCGCAGCTGTATGATCACGTTTTTCATGGTCCATGGCTTCGTCTCGCGTATGATGTTGAATTTGACAGCTCGCTTGTTGTGGGTGCTGGTCCATCCGTTTTAAATACAACAACAGGACATGAAACTAGGTTTTATACAAAATTAAATCAATATAATTAATATTTAAATACTCTTTAATCCTTTCATTTCGAACGCTGTATCCTTCAACCGTAGACTCTTGTATTCTCTAGATAATAACTTTATGCTACAGGATATCAAACAAAAACTCTTAAGCACCTTGGTTTTGTGAATTCGAGTTTTAGATTTGTAAATCCTGAAAGCCTTAACTCATACAATTTAAAATCCACCATGCCTATACTTGATTACCTGCAAGGTTTGTGAAACTAGGATTTGTGGATCTATGGCTTATGCGTATAAGGTTTAAAGGTCTGTAGTCTAGGAACGTTTAAAAATCTCAGATTTGATAGTCTAGGGTTCGACTACAGGTCTAGGGTTATTAGATTTCGGTATTTTTTCGTCTTGTAGGATTTACGGTTTGGTGTCTTAATTTTTTTCATTTTTGCAATTTGTTTGTTGAGATTTCGAGCTTGTTTAATTCTTGTTATTAAAGGAATCAATATGTCACAATTATAGAAATCGTACGTGTTAGCAGGATATTTTCCAAGTATTTAGCCATTTTTCTTAGTTCGTTGAGAATAGTATCGATGCTACAATTTTGTCCATTTTGCCCCACTGTGCGTTTGTCCAAAAATGCTTCGTATACTCACGAATTTAATTGATTTTAATTTTGTAGCGAACTTACGGGCATTAAATAAGTTTTATTTTAACGGGTTTCTATGAATTTTAATAATTTTAATGTATGGAACAATCTTTTTTTCATTTTAATTTAGTTAACGGACAAAAAAGTCTTAGTTGAATGCTTTCATAACGTTTACAAAATGCTGTATAAGACAACTACGCCGAGCCACGCATAGTGTGACAAAATGCACTTTTTACATTTTCATCAGACAAGGTATTAGTTTTGGGTAAAATTTGATTCCCCAACCCCTCCATTAGTAAACTTTCCTTGTTTTTAGGCTTACTGAATCTAAAAAACAGATCTCGCGATCGTGGTTGGCGCTCTTCCTACGTGGCTGTGTGTCTGCACAACTGCATGTGTTTGTAGATTCTTAGTCTGTCCGCAAGACAAGTTTTGAAAGCATAAACATATTGGACCGTCCTTTCATAAAATTTTTTGGTTCCCTACAATGGACATCATGTTATTCATCCAGCCAGGTTAGATAAAAATTCTAAAATTTAAAAAATGTCCAAAATTGTTGAGCCAATTTTTTTACCTTCAAAATTTTATGTACAGATATTAGTAAAAAAGGAAAATTTAAATAATTTAGTCTTATAGCTTATCTTTAATAAAGAAGAAATTACCAGAGATATATCATTTACTAAATTTAAGAAACTAACGAAAATGAAAATATTAATCCAAGCAACGCACAATATGAAAAATGTTAAGCAGGGAAAAACGCTGCGTTTTGAACACTTTCTAATACCGCAAAAAAACTTTTAAAATTTGTGTGCAAAATTGAACATGATTATTTTCATCGCACACAAAAGTATTTTTTCTATTCGTGAAATACAAGATTAAAAATAGAAGAATTCAATTTTTAGACAATCGATACAAATTACAAAAAAAATTCTAAAAACGGATCTTCTCTTTTTCTCCGCTGGGAATCGAACTACAGAAATTCCGATTGCCAGACGGGTGCTTAAGCTACTAGTCCCTTAAGTCCCTTAAGCTACTAGAGAGATAGAAAGAAAACTCCCTTTTCAGAATAATACCGATTCCTTAATAAATAAATAAAATTTATTTAACTAAAGTAGTTTTTTTTTAATTGTTGAAATTGCTAAACTCATAAAATGTAAAGGTTGTTCTGTGATTTTAGTGAATTCCTTGAATGTCGTGAATTCCTGAAATCCCGTGAATTCCTTAAATTCTATCAATTCCGTGAATTTCATAAGTTTCATGCATTCCTTAAATACCAAGTATCCGCGAATACCATGAATTTAAATTATTCCGAGAATCCCGAGAATTACGCGTGTTATATGAATTCTGCAAATTCCTGG
Organism: Druon quercuslanigerum; assembly: GCA_010014905.2. NCBI lineage: Eukaryota > Metazoa > Arthropoda > Insecta > Hymenoptera > Cynipidae > Druon > Druon quercuslanigerum. Next base: position 9,817 of record JAAAKG020011030.1, on the reverse strand, counting down.
AATTCAATAAATTCCATGTATACGGAAAATTTCGTTAATTCATTGAATTCCATGAATTCGGTGAATTCTACAAATTCAACAAAATCTGCAAATTCCGTGGATTTCTTAAATTCCTTAAATTCTCTGAATTCGATGAATTTTGTAAATTTCTTCATTTTTAAGAATTCCTGGAATTATATGAGCTCCTTGAATTCCATCAATCCCGATCGTTCCACCAATTTCGCATATTCCTCGAATATTACGAATTTCTTAAATTCTTTGAATTCCATTAACTTCGCGAATTTTTGGAATTTAATAAGTTTCGTGAATTCCGCGAATTTTACAAGTTCTGCGAATTCCATGACTTCTGTAAAATTTATGAATTGTGTAAATATCCCTAATACCATGACTTGCATGAATTTAATGAATTCTGTGAGTTCAAAGCTTTGTAGATTGCCAAAAATTTTTTATCTTGTTTTTAACCATTTAAATTAATAACTCATAGTACAACTTATTGTCCCTGTGAAATTTCCTAAATCTAGATAATATTAAATGATTATTCGATAAAAGATAAGACCAAAAGAATGATTTTTAAACCGTAAACTTTTAAAAGAATTAAATCGTTGGCTTTGTTTTTTTTTGAATTATCATAATCTTACACAATTCAAATGCTGACATGAAATGAGTATTTGAAAATTAGTTTTTAAAGTAAGAAAATAAGTTTTAGGGCATTTATAAAATCCTATCAGTTTCCGATAAGAACAACAAATAAAATCGTTAAGAACAAAAATTAAAAGCGCCAAGAGTCAAAAGTTTCGTCAAAGGCATCATTTTTTAATGAATAATATTTTTTTACTTTTCAAATTATTCTTTAAAAAAATAATTCTTACTGTGTTCACAAAATGCGTTAATAGCGGAAACTGCCCTAAGACTTAAACATCGCAACAAGTGGCACAATTTTTTTTTAAACTGATATTTTTAATGAAACTTTAGTTTATTTTACTCTACGGTACCTATCCAAAGATATCCATGTGTGATGGATAAACAAATTCCTGTCAAATATCATTATTTTTTTTCTTTTCGAAATTATTTTTTAATGACTTGGTATTAACATTTTTTTTTTTAAATTGGGTGGGCTAAAGTGGTGGGAAATTTGTTTCTTAAGAAAAAAAGCTTCTACGCATTTAATAAAATTCTCTCATTTTAGGCAAGAAATTCCTTTCTTGGATTTATTTATGAAATATAAATATACTAGAAAGACCAGTCTAACTAGTATTGAATAAATAATGATCGCATGCTAGAGTTTTAAATAAATAAATGATAATTGATGATATCATATTCTTGTTAGGATCTCTAACGAGCACCAGTTATACTGTCAACCAAATTCTTTATTAACGCCATTATCAGTTTTTATTCTAATAGCAAAAATGGCGATCGTTTATACTATGGTCCTTAACTGAATGGTCATCTTTAATTATATTGGTAAATATAATAATATGTTATTTCTATAACTGTATAAACGTGCTCTAAATGAAGTGGGATTTTCATTTCTCAAATCCAGATTTGCAGCATTTCGCAGCAAATTTTTATCGATATCGAAACTTATTAACATTTTAAATACTTTGCAATGTACAAAAGTATGTGATCTCCTAGGATGAAGACTATTTTTATACTGCTTTTCGAGTTATTATATTAGCACCTTTGCATGAAATGTAAACATTCCAGACTCTTTCAAAGACCCAATGTAAAAAGTTTTAAAAAAATTCATACAAAAGGAATCAACGTAATTTATATCCATCTGTTTCTCTTCTATCTTCTTGGTATTCCATGCACTGGCGTAGCTAGCTTTGCAGGGGCACTGTATCAACATTTCTTGGGTGGGACATTTTTAGGAAACAACCAGAAGCGTCGGGCTGATGTACTGGTGATCGCTCCCGGTGCAATATTTGATCACCTCCCAGTTATGCGTCCGCGAAACCAGACTTTCTGGTACCAGAGCAATGCTCGTAATCGAACGTTTTTGCCCTTCATACCTAAAGGTTGACGTTGCTCCGTTGTTCATTATCACCAGTAATCTTGAAGTAGACATTTTGATAATAAATTTAACTCTGGAATCGCGGTTTGGCATTTCCATTTAACCACTCTTCCAAACAAAATTTTACTGAACCTGAGCCGGTTGTAGGCATTTCCAGTAAGTTAGTTACTGAAGATATTAATAGTTGGCTGACCATGGAATATCAAAACGAGTGGAGTTCATTCTCTGGCTGCAGACAGACTAAAACACTCCTAGGCTCAAAGCTAAAATCCCATCGAGCGTAGGAATTACTCAAGCTCGGGAGAAAGGAAGTCAAAGTCCTTACAGAAATGTTTATGGGACACGAAAACCTCCTGTACCACATACATAAGATAGCGCTTGAAGAAAGTCCACTCTGTCGACTGTGCGGAGAGGATAGTAAGACGTCTACTCATATCTTCTGTCACTGCCCTGCGATTGTGGCGAAACGTGTAACACTCACAGGCAGTGTCTGCATCAATGAGTCTGAAATATCGGCTAACAGCGTGACAGCGGTCCTCTCCATTTGAAAAAGGCTATGGAGTCACGCTTAAAGCTTAGAAGGGGACGCAACGGGTTTACCCAGGCGTCAGGGGCTGTAACCATCTCAATTTAGAATATTAATAATAATAATCCTCCACTCAATCTATTAGAGCTGCGAGATGTACTTTATTCCCGCCCTAACCTCTATATCTAGCGGGCAATCCAATATCCGCTACCTGGGGACGCGCCGCATATGAGTTACAGACGCTCAATGCTGCGAAAAACAGATTCGAATTCAATCACTGCCGGCCTGCCGTAATTACAAATTCTTTTTAGTAGCCGCTCAAAATTAGCGTGTTCTACTGCTTGCGGATTGAACCTGAGCTCTCTATTTTCAAGCGGCGTGCGTGGATCTGCATATACAGGGTCGACAAGGTCGACACGCTGAAGCTTACTAAAAAGTATGCACTCCCACCACCTTTTGGTAAGCCCAAGCGTGTCCACTATGTATCATATTGAAACTCGCAGTAGAACGCTTGTGTGATGGTGTCAGGTCCGACATTATATACTAGAAATAAAAAGGGGGCGCATGCGCGGTCGCACAGCGAGGAATAAAAAATGGTGGAAGCGGGCGATATGATAATTGACAGCACCGACACCTCTCTTTTTCTCGTGTGTATAGGAATGTTTTTGAAAAACACAATCATCCTAAAGGTTATTGTAAGACTGGGCAAGTGCCACATTTATCTTAAATTTCAAGCCAATAGTAGTACCAAGATACTTTGAAAGTGATTAATAGTTTTTCTTCTTGCACAGTTGAGTTTACGGTTTGACTCTTTACCTGATGGCGCCCCTATAATGAACTTAGATTTGGGAAGATAAAATTTAATACTTTTTATCCCTTGTATTTGAAATTTAACTATTTAAGTTTGCCATATATTTTTGAATATTATTATAATAGTGTCAAATGTTTTTACAATCTTTACAGTTGCGACTTTTTGTTATGGTTCAAGCAATCACATTTTTGTTAGAAAAACATTCTTTTCTTTAGAATGTTACAAAAGCTTTCGAATGTTTTATTTTTTAAATCTTACGATGTATTTTTTAAATGGGACAAATTTAAATTCAAATGCTCTTAGAAAATAATTATTATTGAATATACCACAATATAACAGCTGTTAACCTTCTCAATGGATTAAAAGTAAAACTATATTGCGATTTTAATGATTTTTGAGGCTCTCTTTGATTTCTTTTAAATTGAAATTAAAAATGTGAATATTTTTCGCATTTCTCTAATTGTGAGACTGCAATAAATTTCAATAATTATTGATAAAAGTAAGTTAAACAAGGAAATCCACCCATGTACTCATGTACGTAATTTTTGCAAATTGGCAAAATCATTCACCTGAAGATTATCTTTATAGTTATAAATTTTATTATTCGTTGTTGTTGATAAGTCAACTGAAATCTTTTTTGGATGAAAAATATTTTTTCTGAAAATTTGTCTTTTTGATTTTAAAATAATATTTTTTGATAGAAATATTTTATATTTCTTTGATAAAATGCAAATGTTTTGTTGAAAGTTTACTTATTTCCTAAAAAATTACCTTTTTGTTTAAAATTCGTATTTTTGTGTTGAAAAGTCATATTTTTTGGTGAAAAATTCTGCTGCTTTGTTAAAAATTCAAACTATTTCGAATAAAATTTACTTTGGATTTAAATGTACTATTTTATGCTTGAAACGAGAACTACAATCCTTTCCAGATGAACATTCTACTATTTTTGAAAAAATTATTTTTTTCTTTTTAATTGAAAATGTATATGTTTCAATATAAATTTCATCTTTCATGGATAAAAATGCAACTTTTAGCTAGAGATTTTTAACTAATTTTTTACAAATCATCCTTTTTTGGTTGAGAGTATTCGTCTTTTAGATTAAAAATTCAATTTTTTTCTTAGCAACTGCTTTTTTCTTTAAAAATTCATATTTTCACTTTGAAAAATCAAGTAGAAGCTTTTTTAAATGAAAATTCAACTATTTAAACGCTTTTTTTTTAAATAAAATTTTGTTAAAAAGTCATCCTTTTTAGTTGAAAATTTATATTTTTGGAATAAAAATTCAATTTGTTATTTAGAAACTTATTTCCAGTTTAAAAATTCATTTTTGAATAGTGAAAAGTCACTTCAAATCTTTTTAAACAGAAAAATTTATCTTTTTCATTTGAAAAAATTATCAGTTTTCGCAGAAATGTAATTCTTTAAATGAAAATTTCACTTCTTGGTTAAAATGGAATCTTCTTTGCTTAGGCATTCTACTTTTTTTTTAAGATTTAAGGGTACCCCCCCCCCATTCTCGATTTCTAATTTTTTCGATTATCCATGGGCTGGTAAATGAACAAAAATCGACTTCTGAGGTTTGGATATTTTCATATATATAATTTGAAACTTAAAAAACAAGAAAAAAATTTTAAATTATTTTTTTAATAACATTTTATAGGACTTTCTTGCGGTCAATGAAAAGACCTCTTTTTTGACGGCGGGCATGATTGCAATTCACTGGCACGTCTAAAACCAAAAAATCGAACAGGATTAGAAAGAGTAAATGTTTGGCTAGGGAATGAACTACGATCATTTTTTTTGGGCATAAATTCACAAAATGGCAGACCTTTGAATCTATTTTTTTCAAAAAACCAATTTTTTCAGCTAAAAATGAAGCTGAAAATTAAAGAAGATCTTTATCAATACTTTTCATTCTAGTTCAAGTTATAGCTATTGATGTACAGAAGAACATATTCAAATTTCAGACCGATCGGTTTAATAGTTTTTGAGTTACAATGCCCGTCAATCGTAAAAACACTGTTTTGAGAAAAATGCGTTTAAGTTTTGTGAAGCAATTTTTCGTATATGAAACCTACTCACCGTCAATCAACTATGCCAGGCCCATATAAAATCCCTTCTGACTCTTCATAAGCCTGGTTTTCTTGAGAGCCTTTTGGTCCCTGTGTGCGATTCTGGCTTCTCTGGCAGCATCAGTGAGGTTCTGCTCAGCTTCCACGATGCGTTGCTCGTCGCGGGACTGTCTGACGCGTCTACCGTTCATCGGTTATAACTCCAAAAGTATTTCGAATTTCGGCTTCAAATTTTCAGGGAATATACATAAAGACTTATAGGTTTGAATAAGACAATAAAAAAAATCGATTTTTTGATCCCAAGAATAGGAGGGGAACCCTTAAATAAATCAGTTTGTTTAAAAATTATTAATGAAGGATACGCAGGTGAAAATATCCGCTAGATATCTCTAAACAATAAACTGTGGAATCGTTCGGAAATTCTTAAAATATTCGGAAATCTTTAAAATATTTTTAATTTTATGAAATCCATTAAAATGTCCAAAATTTAGTGTTTTTAAATTTACGGCAGATAGACAAAATCGGATTGATCTGTATGATGACATGCTATCTGTGATGATTTAATCAATAATACTAACTGGTTTTCAAATACACAAAGATGGAAAAACCCATAATACTTTTTCCTCACTTTGTATCAGAATTATGACACAATTATTTTCCGATAAAAAGCCAAATGTTCCACAAAGATATTTTTTTTTTATATAACATTCTTAATTTCAAAAATGGAAATATCAAGACACACATCAAACAATTAATTATCTGTGCCTTCTTTTAGAGATCAGTTCACAATTCGAGTGTCTGCCTAATGGCGCTCCTATTCCTAATGTTCCTCGTGGCGGACCATCTTCTTCTTCTACTTCTTCTTCTGATAGACATGGTTGTCTTGAGAATTCTGTTTGTCCTGCCAAACTTCAACTAACAATCGGGTCTTCTCCTTCTGAACAGCCTCCTCGTGAAAGGTCCAGGTCTCCTGCTTCTAGGTTTCCTGATTCATCTATACTTGGATATGAACTTGACCAACTTCGATCTATTCGTCTTTTTTCCTTTAGGAATCCGAACCGGTTATTTGAACTTCGAAGACACACTTTTCCAGCGACTAAACTAATGAAAACAACCGTAAGACCAAAAACCTATGGGCCTATACCTAGCGAAGAACAAATTGTATTATCAACATCAGATGGTGACATGTTTGCAATATTGACCGGCGGTAATGTTTTGTTAGGAATATATTATTATCAAAATCACATTCTGAAGAAAGTGCGCTCGAAAATAAACATGGAAAGTGGTAGGATTAGTGCATTGACCTCAGGGGAGATCTACGAAGTTCCAGTAGGCGCCAATCGCCCAGTCCGGCTCAACTTTAAAGTATGGCTTGTAAACCACAATCCTTTACATCATTAATTTACTATATGAAAATCGTATAAAACGTTCAAGCAATATGGTTCTTAAGGCTTCAATGTTACCTAAATGCCCTTGTCGGTATTTTTTAAAAATTGATAAATACATAGACAATTTTTTATCATACAACTAACCCGAGCCGCACAAATTATGAGAAGATTCACTTTCAAAACTTTCAACCCCTTCTTTGTCTTTCTTCCTACGCGTCCGTGTGTCTGTATAGTGTATTTGTAAATTTTTAGTCTGTTCACAAGAATTAACGTCAAATAATCAAGTTAATGAGGATAATTCCTGAAAATAAAATCAAGGATGCAACGACCAAATTTGAGCAATTACCATAAAATGTTCCCATTGAAATCTAAAAAAAAAAACAAACTTCCTTTTTTTCACCTAAAAATAAAAGAAAAATAACAAAATTAAACAATTTCGTTAAGAAGGATCCTGTAGAATAGTTACATTTAAATTGAACAAAATTATTTTCTTAACTTCGTTTTTTTATTTTAAATAAAAGTTCTTTTTATATGAAGTGAAAAATTTGTTGTATCATGAATAATGGACAATAATTTCACGTTTAAATGACTTATTCTGTCAAAGAATTTGAATAAGAGTATCAACTATTGGTAAACGTCAGCTCGGAAAAAGTTTTCTGCAGTTTTTCTCTCGTGCGTGCTAAAAATTCTAAGAAATTTTGAACGCCTCATATTCATATAATATAATAGCTTGGTATCCCAAAAAATTCGGTTTTTGATTTGTTTAGTTACTTAACAATGCCTGTAAGCTAAATGACAATTACACAATTAATCCACTTATTTGGGTAAAATAATAATTTACTAAAACCAGAATTTCATTTTATAATCATAATTTGTAAAATATTCGCGTTTCTACCATTGCCAAATCTAAAAATTGTTTTTTCTTCAAGAACACGAATTAATATCACGCAATTTCTAAGTAATCATAGCAAACACTTATTTCTAAAATGAAAATTTTTGAGAAGCGTCTACTAACTGAGATCAAATGTTTATTTTTTTAAACAATGATCATAAAAAAATTAATGCACGAGGCAATTTTTTTATTTTAAGCATCGGAAAAATTCCTATTTCACGGTAAAACATTTTACATGATTATGACTGTGATTTACTCTACTGAACCGTATATTGCTCTTTCAACAGCTGACGCTGTTAGCAACAACTACATTTATATAGCAGTTTTGAATAAAGAAAATTTGTTTCTTTTCCAAACACATTTATTTTCATTAGAAGAATATTATCCTAACAGAATGGATTGCCACGCAATTTTACAATTGGCAGAAACTAGCATTACGCAATTGCCCGTAACGTTAGTCAACAGCAAGCTGGAAAAAGATTTTATCTTGAGATAAATTTCTTAATAGTAAACAGTTCAATGCTTATTATCGGTGACAAGCAGTGACGAAATCACTTATTCTTATTCTAAGATTTATATTTCCTCAAGAAAAGGGTAATTATAAGTTAAAATTTATTTCATTGTCATTATTAATTAGCAAACATGTTTGCTTTCTCAAACAGGATATCTTATTTATTATCAGGAATCTTTATTATTACAAGGAATCTTTTTTATTCTAGGATGAACTTAGAATTATGTAAAAGAGGAAATTTTTACTAAAAAATTCGATTTTTCTTATAATAGAAATTGCCATGATATATGTCAAAAAACTAACATGATTAAATTGGCTTTGTAAATACATTTATAGCAATGTAAAACAATGTAAATTTTTAAAATAATTTTTGTGAGCTGTGTTTAGTTATAAATGTTATATAAACTAACGACGAAATCAGACATAAATGCATTCAAACACCTGAAATACAGCAGATGCCTGGCTTGTCTTTCAATTTTCTTATGACAATAACGAAAATAAAGTAAATTATTATATAATAAAAAATTTCTATTCAGCAAAAGTTAGTTCATTATTTCGATTTATTTTTGAGAAAATATCAACAAATGAAGCAAAGCAGGTATCACAAACACAAAAATCATGCCTTTTTTACCTTTAACTTAAATAAAGAAACAAATTTTTATCGGGCGCAACTGTCTTCCTAGAAGTATAATCTTGTATTGATTTTCCAAAAAAATGTTTTTTTTTAAATTATATGTTGTTTTTTACGAACAAAACAAACGCTAGGTTGTTAAACCATAGACATTTAAACCATAGATCTACAAACCTAATCTTAAAAATCTTGCACACCTAAACAATATATTTATTAGCTTAGGCACTCGAAAACTAGACAATCAAACCTAAGATTCTCAAACCCTTAGTTCTTAATACATAGAGATTAATTTGCCAGAAAGCCGCTGGGTAGTTTTAAACCAAAAGTACTAAAAATGTAGAATTGAAACTGAGATATGCTATCGCTGCTCCAACCACTCCGATAGAGTGGGGTAGGTAAGGAGTGACGAATAAAAGAGGGGTTAGGTTAAGTGCCATAACTGTATCACCTTACTTTGCTTGATTCTAAAAATACTGACAACGACCTATGCCATAATCGACACCATTGTCCTTAAATTTTTCCATTCATTAAGGCAATAACTTACCGAGCCTACAATTTATTTGTTTTGACATGAACTTGTTCGAAATCTGCAACTAGCAAGCTTCAACAGCGTGTGTCTATCATTTCGACGCGCGACGTTGAAAGCGACAATTTAGTATATTAAAAGATGACAAGGAAGTAATAATGAGGCCTATCTGGCAACTGACGACATCCTCTAGCAGTTCCTCTCATTTTTTGGTCTTTAGTATTTACGACGTGAATCAAGTTTTTTCATTTTGCTAGGGTAGGCCTTCAGAGTAGAGTTGGAAAATTCTCGGTAACAAAGATTTGGAGAAGGTAACGGAGAACGTTTCCGTATGTTACCGAGAATGCGAGAATTTATCGAGAATTTAAGAGAACATTCATTTTTTACTATTATTTTTTGTTTTTAACCTAAATAACGTTTATATGCAATGCACTTACACCTAAAT
>JAAAKG020011019.1:0-21014 GCA_010014905.2 Druon quercuslanigerum | reverse complement strand
TTATTTATTTTTTTGGATTAAAATTGATATACTTTTTATCTTATAATGTAACTTTTTCATTTTTGGTTCAAATTAATATTTTTGGTTTGAAAAATGCTTTTTTTTTGTTTAAAAATTAATTTTTCAAATTGAAAATTTGACTATTCTAGTTGAAGATTCATTATTTTTTTGAAAAATTTATTTCTTTGTATGAAAATGTAACTATTTTGTTGAAAGTTCGTTTTTTTGTTAACATTTTTTTTTGCTTAAAATATAACTGTTTTATTTATGGATAAAATTTATTTTTTTCCGTTTAAAATTTTTTTTTGTAGAAAACTAATCATCTTGCTTGAAAATTTCCTTTTTTTGGTTTAAAATTTAACTGTTTAGTTGAAAATAGGCTTTTTTTTTTTAAATTCGTCGCTTTTAAGAGAAAAATAATCAAAGATTTAACTTTTCCATTTTAAAATTCATCGCTTTAGTAAAAAATAGTAAGTATTAAAATAATAGAACTGTTTTAACAACATAATTTAAGTTAAGAATTTAAAATCGAAAATTTTTGATTGAAAATTCGTTGTTCTTTCTTAAAAGTTAATTTTTTAAATTAAAGTTTTAACTATTCCAGTCATTTTTTTGGCTTAGAATGTTGTTTAACTTAAAATATAACTTTTCTATTTTTTTTAAATTAAAAAAATAAACTTTTTTATTTTTAAATTGTTTATTGTTTAGAAATTTATTAACTTAACTATTTTTTCAAATTTATTGATATTTTATATTTAGAATAATTTTTTGGTTAAAATAAATAGGTGAATTTGAAATCTAAAAATGTTAATAAAAAACTGATTAATTCCCTTTATTAATGATTCTGATAAAAATTTTACAATATTAAAATCCATGTCTTAAAATATAAATCTTCCAATAAAATGAAAAATTCTTCAGGAAAAAATCAAGAAAATGTCAGAAAATTTTATTTGACATTGCCACTCAAACAAACATGAAGTCAACAAAAAATGTGAGATTGCTGCCGGTCTTGAATTTCGAATTCCCTTTCTTAAATGGAAAAATGAAGATTTGCATTTCCAGAGAAATTTCGAATCTCTTCGAAAAATTGGAAAAAAAGAAAAAAATTTCGAAAGTTAAAATGCTGAGGCAGAAAATCTTGAATCGTGAGCTTTGTGAATTCTGGAAAATCCTTCTCTCTCCACAGGGATTGTCTTCTAAAATTTATATCTGTAAGAATTCGATTTTCGATATTTGGTGATGCCCCCTTCCCCCCACCCTATTTTTTTTTATTTTCTTAAAAAAGGAATTTTGTAATATTTTTTTTACTTTAACCCGTGTTTCCGGGCTTTCGAAGAAAATATGGGGTTTTAAATAGGAAAAGCTCGATATTCAAAAAAATTGAAAAAAGAAGTACTTGCTATAAATTTTTGGCGAATTAAAATATTGTCATTGATTGCTGAAAAAAAACAAATTTTCACGATTTGCAGAGAAAAAAATGTTTAAACAAAAAAAATTGTTTAAAAAAGTTACAGTTATTTAAAAAATTGATAAATATTACTCCTAAATTCCTTCAATTGTGTCATTAATTCCAGAAAGTAAAAATTTTTCACGCTTTAAAAAGGGAACAAATTGTTTAGGAAAAAAATTGTTTAAACAAAATAACAACTACTTAACTACTTTCTTTAACATTCATCAACTTTGTATGATTTATTCCGAAAGATAATAACTTTTTAGGATTTACAGGGGAAACAAATTTGTTTAAACAATTTAAAGTTCTTAATAATATACGTTAAAATTTTTTAAATAATTAAAATTTAAAAAAAATTTCTTTAAACATTTTGTATTTATTTGTAATTGTACGGGGAATAGGGAGCTTAACAATAAAATGCATTATTTGTGTCATTGATTTCTGAAGAAAACAAATTTTTACGATTTCACGATTTGCATTTTAAACCATTTTTTTTTTTTTAAACATTTTTTATTTATTTCTAATTTTACGAGGAATGGACAGCTTTGCGAAAAAAATGCGTTAATTGTGTCGTTGATTGTTAAAAAAAAAAACAAATTTTCACGATTTGCAGAGATAAAAATGTTTAAGCAAGAAAAAATTGTTTAAAAAAGTTGAAATTTTTGAAAATATTGCTAAATATTCTGCAGAAAAAAATATTACAAATAAATTTCTTCAATTGTGTCATTAACCCCAGAAACTAATAATTTTCAACGCTTTACAATGGGAACAAATTGTTTAAACAAATAGGAATTGTTTAAATAATTACCAAATAAGTTAAACAAGAACTACTACTCTTAACATTCATCAACTTTGTATGATTTATTACGAAAGATAATAACTTTTGAGAATTCTCAGGGGAAAAGTTTTGTTTGAAAAAATAATAATTACTTTAACAATTTTAAGTTATTAAAAATATGCTTTAAAATTCGTCAATTTTTAAAATAATTAACAATTTTTTTAACAACTTTTTTTTGTTTAAACATTTTTTATTTATTTGTCATTGTACGATGAATGAAGTGCTTTACAAAAAATTGCATTAATTGTGTCAATGATTGCTGAAAAAACAATTTTTTACGATTTGCAGAGAAAAAAATGTTTAAACAAAAAAAATGGTTTAAAAAAGTTAAAAATATTTTATAAATTGCTAAATAATTTGTAGAAAAAAATATTACTTTAAAATTTCTTGAATTGTGTCATTAATTCCAGAAGGTAATAATTTTTAACGTTTTACAAAGGGAACAAATAGTTTAAACAAATAAAAATTGTTTATGTAATTAGCAAAAATCCTTCAAAAATATATTGCTGTCAACATTCTTTGATTGTACCATTATTTTAAGAAAAAATAACTTTTTACGACATAAGGGAGAAAAAATTGTTTGAACAAATAACAATTGTTTAAATAATTACGAAATAAATTAAACCAGACCTCCTACTCTTAACATTCATGAACTTTGTATGATTTATTCCGAAAGATAATAACTTTTGAGGATTTTCAGGGGAAAAGTTTTGTTTAAACAAATAATAATTGTTTAAAGAATTTGAAGTTTTTAAAAATATAATTCAAAAATCGTCAATTTTTGAAATAATTAAAAATTTTTTATTTATTGGTAGTTATATGAGGAATGGAGAGCTTTAAAAAATGCATTAATTGTGTCACTTGATTGCTAAAAAAAATTTTTTTACGATTTTCAGAGAAAAAATTGTTTAAACAAAAAAAATTGTTTAATAAAGTTAAAATTGTTTAAAAAATTGTTAAATATTCTGTACAAAAAAATATTACTCTTAAATTCCTTCAATTTTTTTATTAATTCCAGAAAGTAATAATTTTTCACGCTTTACAAGGGAAACAAATTGTTTAAAGAAATTAAAGTTGTTAAAGTAATTTCCAAAAATCCGTCAAAAATATATTTCTATCAACAGTTTTTAATTATACCATTATTTCCAAAAAATAATAACATTTCACGACTTTAGGGAGCAAAAAATGTTTAAACAAATAACAATTTTTTAAATAATTATCAAACATCCTGCGAAAACATATTGCTTTCAACATTCTTTAATTGTGTCACTATTTTCAGAAAATAATAACTTTTTGCGACTTTAGGAAGAAAAAATCGTTTAAACAAATAACAATTGTTTAAATAATTACCAAATAAGTTAAGAAAGTACTGCTACTCTTATCATTAATCAAGTTTGTATGATTTATTCTGAAAGTCAATAACTTTTGAGGACTTACAGGGGAAACAAATTTTGTTAAACAAACAAAAATTTTTAAACAGTTTAAAGTTATTAAAATGTACTTTAAAACTCGTCAATTATCCATTAAAAATAAATTAAGTTGAAATTTTTTTTAAATACCGTTTATAGCATGAATTTGATAGGAAACTGCTATTTTGTAGTTTAAGAGGCATTTTCCGGGCACAATTTAAGGGGTTTGGGTACCTTAAAATTAAAAGCTATTAAGTGCAAGAGGTGAAAGTATTTTAATTCACAAAAAATTTATAACAAGTACTTCTTTTTTCAATTTTTTGAAAAATCGAGCTTTTTCCATTTAAAACACTATGTTAATTTCAAAAACCCGGGGGCACAGGTTAACGTTGAAAAAAATACGGAATTTCTTTTTCTGAAAAACGAACAGAAGGGATTATGAAGACAGGACGAGTCGTTTCTGGCTTTCAAGGGCCATTCTCCTTGACGGTAACGCTTTTCTCCTGATGTAACCAAGTGGAAACTTCGCATACCAATGTGTCACATATAGAAGGTCACGTGCAGTGTATTGCACAATCCAAAGGCGTACCTAAAATACTACAAAATTCTGCATTACGAGAAAAAATATCGAAAAATTTCTATTTTTAAGTTTTCGAACAATAAATTAATTAATTTTGTGATTTTAAATATTAAATAGTGTCGATTAAAGGTCTCTTGATTAGTCTAAAGTTCCTCTAGGGACCGTTGTGTCACGTTACCCCCTCCACTAGCCTCTGCGAAAGCGGCTAGTGGCCAGTCTAGGGAACTTTTTAAACTGCGCTTGCGTCGCGCCGACAACCCGATTGATCACTGTCAGCCCGCTAAATTTGAATTATATAAACATTCAGATTTAATATTTATGATAAATAATTATTGGAAAATGCATTCAAAGTAATTTCCTAATTCTAAATTAGAATTTGGAGCTAAGAGGTGACCAAAAATGCGATTTTCGTGCAAAAAACGTTATTTATTTTGACTTTAGAAGAAAAATATTTTTTAAAATTTTTGATTGTATAAATATGATTTGATTATTATTTTATTCAGTATTATATATTTTATAATAATCAAACAATAATTAATTAGTAATTTTCGTAATTTTAGTGATTTGATTTTAAGTCACATTGTCGGAAATAAACAAAAATTTAATTTTAAAAGTCGACAGAGACGATATTAATCATTGGGAGAAACAAAAAATTTTTATTTCTCTGTACTCATAATTCATAACCTCTTTTTCATTAAAATCGAATTTTTTGTATCTGTCACTTTAAAATCTTATTTTAGGAAAAGAAAAAACTTTTATTTGTTATTCTGAAATAAAGATTTATTTGAAAAAATAAAGTTTTTAGGACTAAAAAACATTACACACAATTATTGTAAAAAAATGGTTCATAAAAATACTTCTTTTATTTCCGAATTGTCAACCCTCTATTCAAAAATATTATTTTAATTTAATCTTTATTTTGTTCTTCTCTAGTATTAAGTGGAATTCATTTTTATTCGAAATATTTTAATCAAAATGTGTTGAGAGAAATACCGTAACCTCAGAACTCATTTTCTTTACAAACCTTTTCAAACAATACAATTAGAAATTTTTCCCCCTTTTTTGTTTTGTTTAAATTTTTTTGTAAAAATTGAAAATTTGTAGTATTTACTGTTCTATCAGTACCTGAATATTCCCAGAGGAACTGTAGATTTATCTAAAGATCCTCTAGGGACCGTTTTGTCACAACGTCTTACAGTTTTAATTGGCTACAATTAAACTGGAACCAGAAGTAATGAAAAGATCGCGATTTTCAAACCAAATTTTAGAATTAATTTACAATTTTAAAGAATAAAATGGGAAAAACGATAACATGAAATATAAACATTTAAAAAAACTGTATGAAATATATTAAAACAGAATTATTTAGAAAAAAACTATTCTATTTCATGTTTAAAAGTTATTTTTGTTAGTTGAAATATCAGCTATATCAGCTATTTTTCTGGAAATTCGTCTTTTTAGGAGAATCGTATTCTGATTAGTTAAAAATTTAACTAATTTCTTGAAAACTTGTTTTTTTTTGTCAAAATTAATTTTTCGAATTGAAAATTTAACTGTTCCATTGTTAGTTCAAAATTTATCTTCTTAAGTAGAACATTAATGTATTTTGTTAAAATTATTGTTTTCTGGTAGAAAATTAATGTTCTTGGTTACAATATTTTGTTAACGACTCATTCTTTGTTTATTTGAATTTTTTAAAATGGAAATTTAATTATTTGACATTTTATTGAAAAGTGATCTTTTATGGTTAAAAAATTAACTATTTGATTAAAAAATGATGTATATTGACTAAAGTTAATTTTTTAATAGAAAATCAATGTTGGTGGTTCAAAATTCTCTTTTTTCGGTGAAAGATTTATTATTTTTGTTAAAAATGTATTTCTTTGGTTAAAAATTTATTCATTTTGATTAACTGAATTTTTAACTATTTAATGTTTGATTTAAAATTCAGCTTTTGAAAATTCAATTGTTATTAGAAAATTTATGTAATATTTAGTTTATAACTCGTTTTTAGTCCAACAATAATATTCTTGATAGAAAAAATATTTCTGTGCTTGAGAATATTAAACTATTTTGTGGAAAATTCATTTTTTTGATAAAAATTTATTTTTTGTTTTTCAAAAACTGAACTATTTTGTTTAACTTTTTTTTATGGTATTTTTGTTGAAAATTCGTCTTTTCTTATTAAAAAAATAATGTTTAGTGCTAAAAATTCATTTTGTTTCATGAAAGATTAATAATTTGTCTTAAAACTTTATTTATGTGACTGAAAATTGATTTATTTTGTTAAAAATTCATCTTTTTAAAACAAAAATTATCTTGTTGGTTGGAAACTCATCTTTATAGTCAGGAATTCAATTATTTTGTTGAAAATTAATTTTTTACGTTACAAATTTGTGTATTTTGTTGAAAAATATTTTTTTTAGTAAAGAAAATAATTTTCTAGGTTGCAAACTCATCGATTTGGTTAAAAGCAATTTTTTAAATTGAAGATTCATCATTTTAATTGGAAGTTTAGTTGTTTTTTTGTTAAACATTTAAAACTTAAAATTTGTAAGAAAATGTTAAAATCGAAAAACCAAATTATTTTTCATTTTTATTTCATATTCCTGATATGTACTGTCTGCCTATAATTGACTTATACTACTTATTTTCATTTTCTTTACAATATTCAAAGCGAATTTGCAATCCTGATTGTTTTAAAATTTGTAAGCTCTAAGTTTAAACAAAGTTCGATAATAATTATTGTTCGTAAGTTTAAAATGAAACCAAATCACTTTTTGAAATAAAAAAGTTATACAACAAACAAAATTAAATTAAAAGAAACTTTTTCCATTTACTTCTCTGTACGAGTAATAGCTGTACAATCTTAATTTTAAAACGTTGGAAATATACAGTTTGCCAAAGATTGTTCAAAATTATCCACAATTTTTTTTATTAAAAACTTTAGCTATTAAAAATGTTAAGTAAAAAGATTAAAAATTTAATACTACTACTATGTACTGTCTGCCTATAATTGACTTATACTACTTATTTTCATTTTCTTTGCAATATTCGAAACAAATTTTGATAATAATTATTGTTCGTAATAAAAAAATGAAATCAAATAACTTTTTTAAGTAAAAAAGTTATGAAACAAACAAAATTAAATTAAAATAAACTTTTTCCATTTATTTCTCTGTACGAGTAATAGTTGAGCAACCTTCACTTTAAAACTTTGAAAACATACAGTTTTCCAGGAATTGTTCGAAATTATCAAGAATTTTTTTATTAAAAACTGTAGCTATTAAAAATGTTATATAAAAAAGATTAAAAATGTATTATTGCTAATATGGACTGTCTGTCTATAATTGACTTATACTACTTATTTTCATTTTCTTTGCAATATTCGAAACAAATTTTGATAATAATTATTGTTCGTAATAAAAAAATGAAATCAAATAACTTTTTTAAGTAAAAAAGTTATGAAACAAACAAAATTAAATTAAAATAAACTTTTTCCATTTATTTCTCTGTACGAGTAATAGTTGAGCAACCTTCACTTTAAAACTTTGAAAACATACAGTTTTCCAGGAATTGTTCGAAATTATCAAGAATTTTTTTATTAAAAACTGTAGCTATTAAAAATGTTATATAAAAAAGATTAAAAATGTAATATTGCTAATATGGACTGTCTGTCTATAATTGACTTGTACTACTGATTTTCATTTTCTTTATAATACTTTAAACAAATCTTGATAATAATTATTGTTCGTAATCCTAAAATGAAACCAAATAACTCTTGCAAATAAAAAAGGTATAAAACAAACAAAATCAAATTAAAAGAAACTTTTTCCATTAATTTCCTTGCATGAATATCAAGTTTTCCCGACGTATGAAGTCGTGGTGGTTAAATGCACTATATATTCTTTCTTTGCTAGAATATAACTACAACTAGTGGCAGTTTCCGTATGTCGCATTGGTATTCAAACCGTCAACTCTGATGCGGTACGAAGCAAGTGTCTCATCCCCCCCCCCCTCCATCACTTGCAAGCCCCTTCAATTCCTCACATCAAATCCTCTCCCTCTTTTCTTTCCTCTCAATTTTTCATTCTATTTCGATTTGTAAAGCCGTGAAACGTGTTTCTGATGTCTACTTTGTAGTTTTCGTTGTACCTTATCTCTGATTTTTGGATTTTTTATAGAAAATTTTTTCTTGGTTTATTTAAAAATGGAAATTATTTGTGGAAATACTTAAAATAATATTGATGATCTAGTACTGAATTTTTCTACAAAATATTGGTGAAAGACAACATTTTTATTGAGTTGAGTTGAGTTGAGTTCTTGTATTAAAACAATAATTTTTAGAGAATATTAAAAACTATTTCCAAAATTTGCAGAAAGAATCTGAATAATTATTTGGAAAATTTTTGAGTTTTGCAAAATAAGGAAACTAGGCAATGTTCGAAACATTTAAAGTACAAATTAAATTTTTAAAAGGAAATTTTCTTAGTTTTGTAAGATTTTTATGAAATTTCTGAAAAAAATCGAAATCATTTTAAAAGATATTTATAAGTGTTGAAATGATTTAAAAATAATTAAAAATTTTGAACTGGTTTCTGAAAAGTTGTGTAAAAAATCTGGAAGATTTCAAAAGAATTTTTTCTAATTTTTAAAAGGTTTCACAAAATATGCCTAAGAAATCTGTAATATTTGGAAAAAAAAATTTAATTTGAAAACAGTTTTCTAAAAATAATTTGAAAAGAAATTGAGAAGTTTTCAAAGAATTGTAGACATCATTTTTTTGAAGATTTTTAGTTGGTTTAAACCAGATATGCATTTTTTAAATTGCGAGATAAAGTTTTAAAGTTTTCAGAGCTTTTGAAAAGTTTTAATATAATAGAAAAAATTTCCTATGAACGCATATGATTTAAATAGACTTTTTATTTAAAAAAATTTTTTTCAAGATAATATTGAGAAAGAATTCCAAAGTGTGTAATGTGTAAGTGTGAATAATTATTCCAAAAATTTTTGAATTTTGCAAACTAAGGAAACTAGGCAAATTTTTAAAAGAAAATTTTCTCAATTTTTAAACATTTTTCTGAAATTTAAAAAAAAATTCGAAATAATTTTAAAAGATATTTATTAGTTTTGAGATGATTCGAAAATAATTAAAAAATTTAAATTTTTTTAATTTTGAAAGAATTTTTTTAAAATTTAGAAATATTTCAAATAATTTGAAAAGAAATTTAGAAGTTTTCAAAAAATTTTAAAAATAATTTTCCTTAAAGATTTGAGGTTTTTTTTTAAACCACACGTGCATTTTTCAAAATTGTCAGTTAAAATTTTAAAGCTTTTAGGGATTTTAAAAAGTTTTAATATAATAGAAAAAATTGCTATGAACGCATAGAATTTTAATAGACTTTTGATTCAAAAAAATTATTTTCAAAATGATATTGAAAAAGAATTCCAAAATTTTTATAAAGAATCCGAATAAAAAATCTGAAAATATGCGAAATAAGGAAAATAGGCAATGTTCGAAACATTTAAAATACAAATTAAATTTTTAAAAGGAAATTTTCTTAGTTTTGTAAGATTTTTCTGAAGTTTCAGAAAAAATTCAAAATCCTTTTAAAAGATATTTATAAGTTTTGCAATGATTTTAAAATTATTCATAAATTAAAAAACAGGTTTCTAAAAAAAATCTGGATGATTGTTTTCAAAGCATTAAAAAAATAATTTTTCCTAAAGATCTTAGGTGTTTTTAAACCAGATGTACAGTTTTCAAAATTGTAAAATAAAATTGTAAAGCTTCTAAGGATTTTAAAAAGTTTTAATATAATAGAAAAAATTACTATGAATGCATTAAATTTAAATAGACTTTTTATTCAAAAAAATTATTTTTAACATAATATTGAGAAAGAATTCCAAAATTTCCAAAAAGAATCCGAATTATAAGGCGGTTTTTTAATGTTGCAAATTAAAAAATTTAATCAAAATTATTCAAAAATTAAAATTATAATAAAATTATTAAAATGCAATTTTGTTATTTTTAAAAGATTTTTCTAAAATTACAGAAAGAGATCAAATAATTTTGAAGCTTTCAATAATTTTTAAAAGTTTTAATATAATAAAAGAACGATCTTTAAAATGCATAAAAACATTTTTATAGAATTTTATTCGACGCAAAATATTTTTAAGAAAATCTTGAAAAAAATTCTAAAATCCTCAATAACAATCTGAATTGCTATAATTTAATTTCCTTGATTTTTTATAATAGATAAAATAAGAAAAATTAGAATAATTTTAAATCTAAATTAAATTATTAAAAGAGTATTTTGTTTATTTTCAAAGATTTTAAACAATTTTTGAAAAGATTTCGAAAACTGCAAACAGCATGTACAATTTTTAACATTTCAAAATAAAATTTTTAACATTCTAGGGGTTAATTTTAAGCAAAAATTTTAAAATATTTCTAAAATTGTAAACAATATTCCGAAGAGTTTTAAAGTAATTTTTTTAATTTTGCAAAATAAAGAAGATAATGGGAAAAACTTGAATCACTTTAAAATCATTATAAAAATTCAAAGAATTTAAAAAGGTTTCTTGACGTATGATAATTAAATATGAAAGATTTTAAGACAATTTTCCTTTTTTTTACGATTTTTCTATAATTTGATGATAAATTCAAAGTTTTGAAATAATTTCAAAAACAATTTGTAATTTATAAAGGTTTAAAAAAAATGTTGACACAATTTAGATTGTTGAAGTTTGCAAAATAAAATTTCGAAACTCTTAAAGATTCAAGAGGTGTTGAATTCAGAATACGAATTTCTTAAGTTTCTTAAAATTTTTAATTTTTAGTGAATAATTAAAAGTTACCTAAAAACGTTTCAAAATCGAATCAATGAGATTTTAAGACAAATTTTAAAATTTCACACCAATAAAAATTTTTCAATAATTTTAAAAAAAGAAGAACATTTTCAAAAAAATTAAAAATATTTCTAAAAAAAATCTTAAAAGAAAATCTAAAATTTTTGAAGACACTATTCATTATCTTAGTTGAAAATTTATCTCTTTGGTTAAAAATTTGGTTGAAAATTTATGTGTTCTCATGAAAATTTTTATTTTTTGGCAAATAGTTAATCATATTTTTTAGAGATGAATTCTTATTTTTTTTACTAAAATTAGAAAGTTTTTTTAGTGCAAGTATCAATTTTGTGATTAATTTTTGGTTAAAAAAAAACTTTTTAATATAAATTATGACTTGAAATGTCTGAAATCTTCAAAGAACCATACTGCGAGTGATGTTAGTTTCAAGATAATTTTGTTTGAAGTAATGGAATATAAATTGAAATAAAAAAGTTCCTGGGTAAAAAGCAGAGCATTCAGAGAAATTAATTTCTTTGACAGAGAATTTCTTCTTGAATCGTATTGAGTTTTCTTTCATTTTCTATTTTTCTGAAAATTGTTAAAAAATTCCTTTAACTTCCGAGTGTATAAAGTTAAAGCTTTTTTCATGAAAACTCAAACGAGAAATTGCTCGCGGCGGATTGCCACTCGAGCATAATATCCGACTGAGCAGCCATAATTTATATCTCATTATGAAATGCGAGTCGGAAAATTCTACTGATTTCCCTAAGCGGCTAAGACGGCAAAATCAACGGAACTGCAAAGTGAATTCAGACTCGAATCTGGCATTAAATTAACTCCTTGCCTGAAGAGATTTGTTAATTTTTCTATTGTTTGATATTTTTTTACTTTCCCTGAAGACCGTTTTGTGAGAAATTTCATATTCAAAATAGATGTTGATCTAAAAGTAATTTAAATATATTTCGGAATTGAAAAAGTCCAGAATAATAAAATGCCCCAATAACAAAATTCCCGAATAACAAAATTTCCCATTATTAACATTTCCAAATAATGAAATTCCTGTATATTAATAATGACGAATTATAACATTTCCAAATAATAAGATCCCGACAAACTATAATGGGGTAACTGCAAAATCCAGAAAAATAAAATTCCCGACACTACAAGGTTTCCAAATTAGAAACGTTTGGAATAATAAAATTCCATAATAACCAAATTCATGAATAACAAAATTCCAGAATAACAAAATTCCGGAACAACAAAATTCCGGAATAGCAAAATTCCAGAATAACACAATTTCATATTATTAACATTTCCAAATATTGAAATTCCTGTATATTAATAATGACGAATAATAACATTTCCAAATAATAAGATCCCGACAAACTATAATGGGGCAACTGCAAAATCCAGAAAAAATAAAATTCCCGACACTACAAGCTTTCCAAATTAGAAAACTTTGGAATAATAAAATTCCATAATAACCAAATTCATGAATAACAAAATTCCAGAATAACAAAATTCCGGAATAACAAAATTCCGGAATAGCAAAATTCCAGAATAACACAATTTCCTATTATTAACATTTCCAAATATTAAAATTCCTGTATATTAAAAATGACGAATAATAACATTTCCAAATAATAAGATCCCGACAAACTATAATGGGGCAACTGCAAAATCCAGAAAAATAAAATTCCCGACACTACAAGCTTTCCAAATTAGAAAATTTTGGAATAATAAAATCCCATAATAACCAAATTCATGAATAACAAAATTCCATAATAACAAAATTCCGGAATAACAAAATTCCAGAATAACAAAATTCCGGAATAACAAAATTCCAGAATAACACAATTCCAGAATAACACAATTTCCTATTATTAACATTTCCAAATATTGAAATTCCTGTATATTAATAATGACGAATAATAACATTTCCAAATAATAAGATCCCGACAAACTATAATGGGGCAACTGCAAAATCCAGAAAAATAAAATTCCCGACACTACAAGGTTTCCAAATTAGAAAAGTTTCGAATAATAAAATTCCATAATAACAAAATTACTGAATAATAAAAGTCCAGAATAACAAAATTACAGAATAACAAAATTCCAGAATAACAAAATTCCATAATAAAAAAATTCCTGAATAATAAATTATCTGAATAACAAAAATCCCGAAAGATAAAATTAACGTATAAAAAAATTCCTGCTAAGTAACGTTATCGACTGATAAAATTACCGAATAATAAAATTCCCGAATAACAAAATTCACAAATAGTGAACTACCCGAGTAATAACATTTTCGAATAATGAATTTCCCGGAAAATAAAAATCCCTTATAATAATATTAACGAATAATAAAATTCGCGAATTATTACATTTTTGAATGATAACATTAGCGAACCATACAATTTCCCAATAACGTATAATAAATTTTCTGCTAAATTACATTCCCAAATAAAAAAATTATCGAATAGTAAAATACCCGAATAATAACATTTTCTAATAATAAAATTTCCGAAAAATAAAATTCTCGAATAAAAAAATACCCGAAAAAATAAAATTTCCGAATTATGAAATTCCTGAATATTATTAATGACGAATAATAAAATTTCCGAATTATTATATTAACGAATAATAAAATTTTCGAATTATTATATTAACGAATAATAAAATTCCCGAAGAAACAAATTTCTGAATAATAAAATTCTCCAAAAACAAAATTCCAAAATAATAAAATTTCCGAATAAAAAATTATCCGAATAATATAATTCCCGTATAATAAAGTTCCTGCTAAATAACATTCCCGACTGATAAAATTACCGAAAATTAAAATTCTCGAATAAAAAAATTCCAGAATAACAAAATTCCGGAATAGTAAATCACCCGACTAATAAAATTTCCAAGTCATGAAATTCCCGAATATTATCATTCACGAATTATAAAATTCCCGAATAATAACATTTCCATATAATAAAATTCCCGGATAATTATATTTACGAATAATAAAATTCCCAAATAATTATATTTACGAATAATAAAAGTCCTAAATAATAAAATTTCTAAACATTAAGATTCCCGACAAATTGTAGTGGGGCAACTGCGAAATCCAGAAAAATAAAAGTCCCGACACTACGAGGTTTCCAAATTGGAAAAGTCCGGAATAGCAAAAATCCCAAAAATAAAATTCCCTCATAATAAAATTCCTGCTAAATAACATTTTCGGCTAATAATATTACCGAATAATAAAATTCCCGAAAAACAAAATTCGGGAATAACAAAATTCCCAAATAGTAAAATACCCAAGTAATAACAATTCCGAATAATAAAATTTCCCAATAATAAAGTTTCAAAAAAATGCAATTCCCGAATAATAAAATTTCCAAATAATAAAATTCACGGATAATTAAATTTACGAATAATGAAATTCTCGAATAATAAAATTTCCAAATAATAAGATTCCCAACAAGTTATAATGGGGCGACTGCAAAATCCTGCAAAATAAAATTCCCGACACTGCAAGATTTCCAAATTGGAATAGTCCCGAATAATAAAATTCCCTAATAACAGAATTCCCGAATATTAAAATTGTTCAATAACAAAGTTCCGGAATAATAAATTACCCGAAAAAATAACATTTTCGAATAATGAAATTCCTGAATATTATTAATGACGAATAATAAAATTCTTAAATAATCAAATGCCTGAATAATAAAATTCCAGAATACCAAAATTCCAGAAAAATAAACTTCCAGAATAACAAAATTCCAGAAAAATAAAATTCCGGGATAATAAATTATCCGAATAACAGAATTTTGGAAAAATAAAATTCCCGTATAATAATATTCCTGCTAAATAACAATCCAGAATAATAAAATTACCGAATAATAAAATTCCCGAATAATAAAATTCCCGAATAACTAAATTTCGGAATAAAAAAGTCGCCGAATAGTAAAATATTCGAATAATAACATTTTCTAATAATGAAATCCCCAAAAAATAACATTCCCTTATAATAATATTTACGAATAATAAAATCCCCGAATTAATACATTTTTGAATGATAACCTTTGCGAATGATAAACTTTCCCAAAAGTGGCATTTCTAAATAATGAAAAGTCCCAAATAATAAAATTCCCGAATAACAAAATTTCCGAATAATAAAATTGCCGAATAAAAAAGTTTCAAATAATAAAATACTCGAAAAAATAACATTTCCGAATAATAAATTTCCTGAATAACAAAATTCCCGAATAGTAAAATACCCGAGTA
The DNA here is from genome assembly GCA_010014905.2 of Druon quercuslanigerum. Lineage (NCBI taxonomy): Eukaryota > Metazoa > Arthropoda > Insecta > Hymenoptera > Cynipidae > Druon > Druon quercuslanigerum. Next base: position 5,607 of record JAAAKG020011019.1, on the reverse strand, counting down.
ATAACATTTCCGAAAAATGAAATTGCCAAAAAATAAAATTCCCGAATAATTATATTCACGAATAATGAAATTCCCGAATCATAAAATTTTCAAATAATAAGATTCCCGACAAATTATAATGGGGCAACTGAAAATTCAAGAAAAATAAAATTCCCGAAACTGCAAGGTTTCCAAAGTGGAAAATTCCCAAATAATAAAATTTCCAAATAACCAAATTCTTGAATAATAAAATTCCATAATAACAAAATTTCACAATAATAAAACTCCCGGTCAATAAATTATCCCAATAACAAAATTCTCGAAAAATAAAATTCCCATATAATAAATTTCCTGCTAAATTACATTCCCGAATAACAAAATTATCGAATGGTAAAATACCCAAATAATAACATTTTCTACTAATGAAATTTCCGAAAAATAAAAATCCCGAATAAAAAAATACCCGAAAACATAACATTTCCGCATTATAAAATTCCTGAATATTATTATTGACGAATAATAAAATTCCTGAAGAAACAAATTCCAGAATAACGAAATTGCCGAATAATAAACCACCCGAGTAATAACATTTCCGAATAATGAAATTCACAAAAAATAAAATTCCCTTATAAAAATATTTACGAATAACTAAATTTCAGAATTATTACATTTTCGAATGATAACATTTGCGAACTATACAATTTCTTAATAATAACATTTCCAAGTCATGAAATTCCCGAATATTATTATTTACAAATAAAAAAATTTCCAAATAATAACATTTCCAAATAGTAAAATACCCGAGTAATAACATTTACGAATAATAAAATTTCCCAATAACAAAGTTTCCAAAAAATGCAATTCCCGAATAATAACATTTCCAAAAAATAAAATTCCAGAAAAATAAAATTTCGTGATAATGAAGTGTCCGAATAACAAAATTTTCGAAAAATAAAATTCCCGTATAATAAAATTCCCGAATAATAATATTCCCGAATAATAATATTCACGAATATCAAAATTCCCGAATAACAAAATTCCGGAATAAAAAAGTCCCTGAATGGTAAAATATTCGAATAATAACATTTTCTAATAATGAAATTCCCAAAAAATAAAATTTCCTTATAATAATATCTATGAATAATAAAATTACCGAATTATTACATTTTTGAATGATAACCTTTGCGAATAATAAAATTTCCCAAAAGTTGCATTTCCAAATAATAAAAAGTCCCAAATAATAAAAAGTCCCAAATAATAAAATTCCCGAATAACAAAATTTCCGAATAATAAAATTGCCGAATAAAAAAGTTCCAAATAATAAAATACCCAAAAAAATAACATTTCCGAATAATAAAGTTCCTGAATAACAAAATTCTCGAATATTAAAATACCCGAGTAATAAGATTTTTGAATAATGAAATTTCCGAAAAATAAAATTCCCTTATAATAATATTTACTAATAATAACATTTACAAATAATAAAATTCCCGAATATTACTATTTACGAATAATAAAATTCCCAAATAATAATATTACCAAATAACAAGGTTTCCAAATAATAAAATATCCGACACTGCAAGATTTCCAAATTGGAAAATTCCCGAATAAAGAATTCCCGAATAACAATATTGCCAAATAGTATACATGCCCAAATAATGTCATTTCCAAATAATGAAATTCCCGATAAATAAAATACACTTAAAATAATATTTACGAATAAGTTTCCCAATAATAAGATTTACAAATAATGAAATTCCCGAATAATAAAATTTCCAAATGTTTATATTTACCTATAATGAGATTCCCAAATAATAACATTTCAAGATAATAACATTCTCGGCAGATTATAATGGGGTCACTGAAAAATAGAGAAAAATAAAATCCCTAATGCTGAAAGATTTCCAAATTGGAAAAGTCCCGAATAATAAAATTCCCTAATAACAAAATTACCAAAAAATATAGTTACCTAATAATATAATGTATGAAAAATAAAATTTCCGAACTATTAAATAAAAATCATCTAAAAATTTATGGTTTTTTTTTAATTGTTGTTATTTTGAATTGAAGCAATAATTTAAGAAAATTAAATATAAGAAAAGTTTTGGTTATAAAAATATTTCATTTTTGTATTCCTAATAAATGAATAATATCTTCTAAGTCAGCAATTTTCGGTCGAGAATTTTATTATTCAGGAACTTTCCCATACGAGAATTTATTATTATTATTCAATTTTATTTAAATATTTAATACATATATATATATATGATTTTTTTGAACAATAAAAATTTTGTCTTTTCTGTTCCAGGTGAGTACCAAAAATGGAACCATTTCCGCTTTAAATATCCGTAAGTAAAAGATCTAGATTTTAAGGAAATTTTCAAAGGATTTTTTTTAAATCTTTAATTTATTCCTCGTAGGCAACAGTTTAACATTTTCAATGTCAAATTTTAAAAATTAATAATTTTAAAGAGGCCAAATTTTAAACCAGAAAATTGTATAAAGTAAAAAGTTTAAACTCAAAACTTGAAAACAAAGATTAAAAGAAAAAGTTTCCTAAAACATCAAAATCCTTGTTCTTAATCGGAAAACAATCAAAAATAAAAAAATTCCCTAATTTTTTTATTTTTCTAAATTCTAATTTCTAAAGTTTTCTAAATTTTGTACAATTTAAACCCTTTAACTAAATAAAAATGCTAAAAATACTAATTGTTCCCTTTTAAATTCATAAATAAAATAACAAAAGTTCCCTGTCCAATTTAAAAAAAAAAAATTAAATACCAAAATTTCCTCTGTTTAAATTTAATAACTTTAATTAATTACATTTTTTATTTTTTTGAAAAAATTCCTCTTCTGATTAAAAAAGGATTGGAAATAAAACATGCTTCCCTTTTTTAAAAGAAAAATCTTCAGAATAAATAATCTGTTTCACTTCGACTTAATTAAAATATTAATTAAAATATAAAGAATAAAAAGCTTCCATCTCCAATTCAGAAGAAAAGTTTGATTCCTTTCATCTCTATGAGAAATTTTTTTTTTAGCTTCCTCTTTGAATCCAGAAACACACTAAAAATTTAACTTTTTGAAATTGCAAGAATTTTAAATAAAACTGATTAAAAATGTAATATTTTTAATTTTATATTAGGTGATTGTCATTCAAAGTGATTGAAAATGTTTTACCACAAAATTTGTTGACAATTAAAGTATTAAGAGAGTTATAAATAACGAATCAATTTATTAATTTTTTATTTGTTAATGTTAATTATACTTAATTTAAATTTAGAAGTGTTTTAAAGCTTTCAGTTTGTTTTTAATTATTTTTGACTTGAATTGAAAAATTATTGATTTCGAAAGGTTTAATTTTAAAATTTTTATGAACTCGATAATTTTTTGTTTACAAGAAAGTTAATTTTTAAATGTATAAAAATAATGTTCAATTTGAACAAGAACGAATTTTCAATCATTTGAATTGAATAATTTTTTTTAACATAAAAGATTAATTTTTTACCTAAATAGACGAATTTCCTATAAAATAAATCAATTTTTTACTAAATAATAAATGTTCCACGAAACATTTTTAGAAAAAGAATAAATTTTTGACAAATAACAAAACAAATTTGACAAAGTTTTTAAATTTTCAAACAAATAATGTAATTTTTAAATAAACAGTTAACGATTTTGAAAGCAAAAGTTAATTTACGTCTAAAAAAGTAAAATTTTAAATAAAATTATAAATCTTTAACATTAAAAAAGTCAACTTTTTACAAAATGGTTTAACCTTCAACTAAGTAGTTTATTTTTGAACCAAAAAATAGAAGTTTAAAAAAAATTTAATGTTAAAAAATATATTTAAATTTTCAACAAACTGCATGAGCTTTTTCACCAAAAAATATAAATTTTTAATTTTAAATATCAATTTTTAACCCAAAATGAAAGTCTTGCATTATAATTAATTAATTATAATTAAAATTATAATTATTAAAATTAAAATACATTAACATTAATTATTGAGGCCAAGAAAAAAAATTTTTAGCAAAGTATTTGAACTATGAATCATAAATATGTATTATCATCTAAAATGATAAATTTTCTTAAACGCAACAAATTTTCAGGAAAAAATTCACAACCAAAAAGTTTGTTTTTAACTACAAAAATTAATTTTCTGTAAAAATTATGAATTAGCATCAAAATAACATTATTTCAACATAATTACCTACATTTTTAACCAGAGAAGGTTAATTTCAAACTAAAAAAGATACGTTTAAAAAAAACGGAATTGTTTAATTTTTAATTTAGAAAAAAAAACTATTTTTAAAAACGAACAATAACCGGTTGAATTCAACTTGTAAATACGAATTTGAAATAAAATAGATTAATTTTATAATAAGTAATATCATTTTTATAGAAGTAGTTTAATTTTCTAATAAATTTTTTAATTTGTAAACCAAGAAGACGAATTTTTAGGGAAACAAATTTTTTAGCCAAAGCAGACTAATTGTCAACACAGCAGTGGCATTTTGAACCAAAAAGGACCAATATAATTGAAAATATTATTTTGGTACCAAAAAAGATGAATTTTCAACAAAACACATCAACTTTTGACCAGGAATGATTCATTTTCAATTTAAAATATTAATAAAATTATTAAAATAAATGTTAACCAAAAATGGAATAATGATATTTTTAGTACAGGGACTTAATTTTCTATCTAAAACAAAAACGAATTATCAGTAAAATAGTTTAATTTTTTACCAGGTAGATGAATAAAATTATATTTTATTTTTTTATTCATCGTTTATTTTTTGATCAACAAGATTAATTTTTGCAAAAAAGGTAAGTTATCCACGATTCCTGAAAAGATTAACTTTTCACCAAAAATACGAATTTTCAAAAAAAAAAAATTTTCAATTTAAAATATTGATTTTAAACTAAAAATGTAATTATTAAATTATCCTTGAAGAAAATGAATTCACAATAAAAATAAAAAGTGAATTTTTAGCAAAACGGTTTAACTTTAAACCAAAGAGATGAATTTAAATTTATAATGTTATATTTTCATTAAAAAAAATTAATTTTCGAGAAAAAATTTCAACATCTCCCCAACGCTTAGAATTTTTAGCCAAAAAGATTATTTTTCAACCAAAATATTAATTATATCCAAAGAAGAAACGAAACGAATTTTTAAAAAATTAGGAGAATTTTTAACGAAATATTATAATTTTCAATGAAATAGGAGAATCTTTAACTAAATTAAATTAATTCTGAACCAAAAAGAAATAATAGTAGTCTTTTTAATTAAAAAAAATTAACTTCTGGGAAAAAAAGGAAAGTTTCTTGAAAACAGGAAAAAAATGAAACTTCTTTAAAAAAAAAATTTAAGACTACCCCAAGGTTTTCAAATAAAAAACAATCTAGAGAATTTAATTAAAAGTATTCTCATAATAGTATCAAGTATTTTTATTCATTACTTAGTTTTTGATTCGCGGTTATATAACAATTAATTTTATATATTGTATTAAAAAATGGAAGACAGTTCAGCTTAGTAACAGATTATATTTTTAGCTTTAAGGGGGGGGGCAAAAATGTCACAAATTGTCAAAAACGGTGGGGGGGGGGGTTGGTAAAAAA
>JAAAKG020011008.1:0-21014 GCA_010014905.2 Druon quercuslanigerum | reverse complement strand
AGAGTTGGTTCTTTTATTTACGCAACATAATCTCTTTTACCTTCTAATTAAATCAAAATGGAATATTATAAAATTTTATTTAAAAAAACAATAGAAGAATGTTCACGAAATTAATGTATTTCTACGAATAAATAATTTGTTTGTAAAACGTGCTTTAAAGAAATATCAATAAAAAGACTTTTTTGCAAGCAAAAATTTTGAGCTGGATACTTGCTTGATAATACGTGTTATTATAAATAAGAGCTTTCGATTCCTGCTTCTTTTGTCTCAGTATCAATATGAAGGTGCTTTTAAACATTCAGAACGAAGAAATTCCTTATGTGCACAATTGTTACACTTGCATGTACTTTTTGTCCGAATAGTATTTAATACCAACAAATTTCGTTTATTAAGACTCTTTTTTATGAACAATTAAATTTATTCAGTGTTTTAACATTTGCAATTTTGTGAAATCAGAAGAAGAAGAATAGGAAGGGAATGTAGTCTAGAGGAAAAAAAAGTATTTTTTCACAAAACTATTTATAACAACAGCAATTGCTGGAGTATCATACGTCATCACAATTATCATTCGAATTGTAAATCTTAGAATTTTTTATTATGAAAAGAATATTTCTAACCCTTAAGAACCCCTGGAATGTATTCATTTATGAAATGTGTTTATAAAAATTAATTTAAATTCTTGATTAATCATTTGTATGCATATGAACAATCATATTGATAAAAATACTAGCCTTATCACATTATTTTGTAGGTGTGTATTATTTGAGGATACGTAACAAATGCAGAGGATTATCATTCATTAACAGTACATTTTTTATTTTTATTATTCTGTACTCTCTGATCTACTGGTGTTTATATCTTTTAGGGTTTCGTGGAAAACCCTTATATTCTCATGCCAGCATCTGTTTGGTTCAAACCTTGCTTAAAAAACACTTTTGAAGACACGACCCTGCGATTTTTTATACGTCCAATGAAGTGACCACTGTGGGGCATAGACAAAACAAACAATGATTTGCGGAATCAGGGAAAGGGATTCAGAAATATAAGAGTGATAAGATTCGTTCTGTCTTGCAATTGTATTGTCCATCCTTTTTTCAAACAGTGAAACTTGATTTATTTTCGAATTCAGTAAAGCAATTTGAAATCAGGCTCATTGCTCTGCACACTGTGAAAGTCGTTACTTCATGAAGCGATAGTTTACGATTTAAATCGATCTTTTCTCGAGTAAAGAATACACGACATTAAAGTAGAAGCAAGAAATGTTTTATTAGATACACTTATCGCTGTTTTGAAAATATACTTGACATGTCCTCGTTTAGAAAATTTGTGAGTGGGAAGCAATGCAACCAGGTAAAATCTGAGAGACGGCCCCCCAGTAATCTGCCAAGAATAAGCTGCTTCAAGAGAAAAGTGCTCGAGAAGTTGCACCATTTGGAGAGAATCGTCCCTCTCTTCCGAAGTAGTCACCGTTGCACGAGAGTAGCATTCTGCACTTCCCCATTCCATGGTTCAGTGGCATCCGCCAACCTTCGTTGGTCGAGTTTCCTTTCATGTATTCTCTGTTGATGGTACCCTAAGAATATACAACCCTGAAGCCCACATATAAACGCCACCACACGATCAAAAGGAGCAAGTTTAACCAAGATGAGTCTTCAAGAGTTTATTGCGCTTCGGGCTACAAAAGCTCTACGCCAGTGATGTGACTACAGTTTACAACTCTGCCGTTCTACAGAAAAAAGGCTATTACTGCCAAAAATTGAAAAATTAATTTTCTAGGTCACTATAATCGTTGAATAGACATCTACAGATCTATTTTATCCATTTATTTAACTTCTTAAAATCCAACTCGATTATTAAATAGTACATAGAGATATTATAATTTAATATCTCAAAACTACTGCTATCTAGAAACTATTGTTGCCGGAAAACCCGTTTTCATTAATAAATAAAGCTGTCACTGTTTTGCTGTGTAGAATGAAAATTCTGCAAACTGCAGGTTTATGAACAGCAAAGATTTTTTCTACTAAAATCTTTTTACAAAATCTAGCGAAACCTTAAATATACAAAAAGTACAATTTTTAAAAATGCTTGTAGATTATTAGCATTGTCTTAGATATGAGAAATATATTTTGCATAAAATCGATTAGGTGGGCACTGCAGCTTGGAATCTTTTACATTCTTAAAAAAAACACGTCTATTGGCGAGCTGAACACGCGGATTTCACACTTAGGGGTGATTTTTTTGGCTTAGGAGAGCTGGACAATCCGATGTTAATACTCAGAGTGATTGTTGGGGCTTAGGATATTAGGGCAAGGGGTCTTTACACTTAGGGGTTATTTATTTGGGTCTAAAGAAATCTTTATCAGCAGATTTTAAACGTAGGGGTAACTTTTGGAACTGGCGAAAGCTGTTCAAGGGGATTTTATACTTGAGGGTGATTTTTCGGGGTTAGAAGAGCTCTTGAAGGGGTTTTGATACTCACAGATTATTTTTAGGGCTTGAGAGACATTTTTAAAACTGGGGCATATGATAGATAACAAAAAAGTAAAATTCATGTCCGATTATTAAAAAATAAATAGCACCATTTTTTAATAATACGTCGAAACTATCTCGAAACTACTGTTGCTGGGCAGTTCACATTCAGGAGTGGAGAGAGGTGTCCTTCTTTTGCCGTTAAAACGGAAAGTCTGAGAATTTAAGTCTTTAGAGAAATGTAAGGTTATAAAATTTTTTCATGTAATTATATTTAAGTTTTTAAGATTCCAAAATTTGTCGAAAAATAACTGGAAGATTTTCATTTTTTTTCATTTTGCAGGATTAGGAAAACTTTATGAAAAATGCATTTTGAAGTGTTTTATGAGAATAAAACAATGCTTCCAATTCATCATTTCAAAATAATTATAAACTAGTAACATTTTCAAACGGTTTATGAGCATTTTATGAATTTTGAAAGGTTGCACAAAAAATAAAAACATTTTTAAAATTAATGGGAAAATTTAAAATAATTAATTATTTTATAAGATACATTATAATAATTTTGAAAGATATTCAGAAAGCTTAGAACTTTTATAAAGATGCAAAAAGGAATTTTCTTTAGATTCATGAGAAAATTTTTAATGATTTGTTATTTTATAAAACGAATTTTAGGAGAAATTTGAAAAAGATTTTAAAAGATTTCAAATTATTTCTTAATATTTTGAAACAAAATACAGCAGATTTTAAAGCAAAATGTTTCAATTTTTTTAATTTACTAAATTTTAGAAATAATACAAATGAAGCTACCAGATAATTAGAAAAACTACAAAGATTCATAGACTGGAAATATTTTTGAACATTTTTAACGAAATGAAGACTTTTTTAATCTTTCTAAGGACATAAAAAGCTCTTAAAGCATTTTGAAACGTTTCAAGAGAATAAAAAAATTTTCTTCAGATTTAAGAAGAAATTTCAAATAATTTGAAAAGGTAAAAATTCTGAAATTCGATTGAAAATGACTTTAAAATTTTATTCATTAAATTTTTTAAAAATGTTTTTCAAATGAGAATAATTATAATGATTTAAACACGTTTAAAAATATTTCAAAAATTGATCATGCTGAATTTGAAAGATTTTAACGCAATTTTTTTATAACTTTGAACAATTTTGTTTGTTGAGAAGTTTCTACTTTTTTAGAAAATTTAAAAAAGAATTTCTTTAAGATTCATAAGAAAGTTTCTTATAATTTGTATTTTAAAAAGTGAATTTCAAGATTAAATATGGTATGCATATGGTAAATGTAAAGGTCAAGTTTCAGGCGACGAATGGAGACTGGGTGTTTGGAATGCTACAGGGGTGAATTATCTCAAGGTCAAATAATTCCGAGAAACTACGCGCGTACGGAAACTAGATATTTTATGTGTGCCTGAAACAAAGAAAAGGGGATGCGAAAGTAGAGACATACAAAACGGGGTATTGAAAGGCGTATTTGAAATATGGTCAGGAGTAGATAGTGAATCACATGGTAGGCAAGGAGTAGGTCTGACTTTGAATGAAAGAGCGAAGCAGCATCTCTGAGATCATGATTTCGTATCTCCCAGATTGCTGTGGGCTAAAATGAAAGTAGTCAGAAGATTATTTATCATAGCTTGCTACGCACCAGTTCAGAGATCTCAGATAAGTAAAAGACGCCTTGCCTTCTAAGACCCTTTAAATATTTGCGACCATAGTGAAAGAATAATTCTGCTAGGAGCCTGAGCGTGTAGGTGGGTATCTAAAATCAGAATACAGAAAGAGTACTAGGTAATTTTGGGGATCCAATAACAAACTATAACAGAGAGAAATTAGTTGGTTATGTTTAAAAATGGGTCTGTTCATTACGAATACTTGGTTCAGGTATAAAATGGTACATATGTACACCTCGTCTAAGGACAATAGCAACAGTATAATTTATTTTGTTGTTACGGATCAAAGACTAAGAGAGCTAGTCAAAGATACAAGGGTCATGAGGGGTTCTGAATGCAATACTGATAATTACCTTCTGATCTATAAAATAAACTTAAGTCGGGGAAGGAGAAAAAAGAGAACTAAGAAAACAAAACAAACGTGAATCAAAATTGAGAACCTAAAGAAGCCGGATGTGCCAATAGTGCATGGTGCATAGTGGAAAAATCAAATTCAGGTGCCCAAAAAGCAAAGACAGAAGCGTACAGGAGAACTTTGAACATAGCAGGTATTAGCGATGAGGAAAGAAATAGACGTATCAATGATTACAGGCGCAAAAAGAGGATACTGAAATGATTCATTAAGGAAAGTAAAGATAAAATTAGAGCAGAAGAGGAGAAGGAAATTCAAAAAACAGTAAGGCTGCCCGGGTATACAATATTAATGCTGAATGCTTAAACACGGTGGCGAGTACATACCACATAGAATGTGCGAACTAATAAATCTATGCATCGAAGTAGGAGAAGTCCCAGGTGATTGGAAAAAAGCGATTATCGTACCAATATACAAAACAAAAGGAAATAAAAGCGACAACAATAATTACAGAGGGATCAGCTTATTAAGTAGCGTAAGTAAAATATACTCAAAAATATTTATTCGGACGGTAATGAAAATAACAGAAAAAAAGATTTGGGAAGTCCAAAGTGGCTTTCTGTGAATTTGTCGACCTACAAAAAGCTTTTGACAAGGTAAATAAAAGTAAACTTTTGAATGTCCTAAAAAAGTACGGAGTCAATGGATGGCTCCTACAATCTATAAAAACAATATAATACGGGACGCAAAGCGAGTGTAAGGTTGGATCGGAAATTAAGTGACTATTTTGATATTATACCAGGCGTTAGAAGGGGATGCTCTATGTCTTCATAAAAGAATTTCTTTAAGATTCATAAGAAAATTTCTTATAATTTTTATTTTGAAAAGTGAATGACCCTTTTCGACGAAGAAGGTATGGATCTCGAAACAGTAAGGATACGTGGGTTAGCCTTTGCAGATGATAAGGTTGTCATCGCAGAATCTATCGAAGACTTGCAAAGAATGTTGAATAAATTGAATGCAAGCTTGTAGAGCATGGCCCTCAAAATTAACGTAAATAAAACAAGAACTATGGCATTCGAAGGCAAAAGCAAGAAAACAATATGCAACATTGTATTACATGATGAGAGAATTGAACAAGATAGACCTAATTTTATATACCTAATTTTTAATCTTTTATTTCCAAAAATGAGACATTCTTTATTTATTTTTAATTGAGCTAAAAAATATAGTATATGAGACCAAATTTGAAAAACCTAATATGTTATCATATTCACAATCAATTATTTTTTATTCACATAGCGTTTGAAAAAATATTAATTTTTAGATCAAAATATATGTCTTATTTAATTTTAAATGTTTTATATGAGACAAATGTTTTCTTATAGAGCTTTTGTATGAGAAAGCAAAAAGGGTTGTCTATTTATTAATATCTAGCTTTCGAGTTACGCAATTTTTATTTAAAAGCATTCATTTTTTAATGTTTCAAAAGCTCAATGTTATGAAAGTAATAAAGTGGAAAAGCTTCGGCTGTCAAAACATTCAAACATGAATAGCGACGTGAGCTGAGAATATTAAAAAAATGAATGCTTCTTTTAATCTTTAATAAAAACAGGTGGGATGTTTTCATCCTGAAATATTGCACTAAAAGTTGAATCACATATTATGGCGAGATAATTGTCCTCTTTCCAAATCCGCCGGAAAATGAACCCATCTTTTTCCAAAAATATTAAAAGTCGAATTCCTCAAAACCAGCACCATTTTTGCACCATTTTGTTAGCTGAAAATCAACTTTTCACCCAAATTTATTTGATCCAATATTTTTAAAAATCATGCGTATATCAAAATGACAGTCGGCAAGTTTTATGTAGGCCAAGAATTTTTTTCTCGAGAAATTAAATTTTTCTCGCGAACAATGCAAGATAGGGTAAAAGAGTATGAGGTATTTTTTGCCAAGCAAATTTATATGTATAATCTTTCTTATAGGTGTTTTGTCGAATTTTTTGTTGTTTGCCTGCATAACACTCACAAAATTTTTTCCTTTTCAGAGCGAAAATTAAGGCAAAAAATTGAAAATGTAAAAAGGTAGGATTTCGAAAGGAATAAATTCATCTTACCAACGTCAGACATATTTGCGTATTCTAAAATCCCTTTCATGGTCTGAAACTTTTTTTTGTATTTTTCAAGTTTGAAAAAAATATATTTTGAGAATTGGCACAGTCTTTTTATCTAAATAATACGTTTTTCATACTCTATTAAAAATAATCTGAGGAAGGCATATATCTAAATAATACGTTTTTCATACTCTATTAAAAATAATCTGAGGAAGGCATATTATTTAATATGGTGGATGATTATGGAACACAACTTGGTCACCAATTTTCTAGTCCAATTTTGAGCTCAAAATTATATAGTGTAAATAAAATCGAACAACGTTTTTTACTGTTTTTATTTATTTTCTGTTGCTTAATTCTTATAAATACAATTATAAATATCATAAAATTCTTACTATAAGAAATCGCTTGTAATGCTACAAAAAGAGTATAAATTTTATGAATCTAAATATTGTCTGCTATGAAGAAAATTTATTTTTATAAAAAGTCAACATAATGCATATGAAATCTCCTTGTGACGAAATAAAAATACCTACTGCAAAACGTATATTCGAGAAATGGTATAAACTCTTAAGAAATTTTATCAATTAATTATTTTATGAAAATTAGATTACGCATGAATATTTATATTATTTGATTTCAGTAATTTTATATACACTTCTTGAACAATTATAAACATTTTTGAGTCATTTTATGCTTCTTCAATTTTTTCATAAAATAAAATTTATAAATTTTGTCCTAATATTTTTCAAACATTTCAAATAATTAGGGACTTTCGGGAAAACTAAACAAGAACATGATTGACTATTAAAAATAAAAGTTAAGACTGGCGTGTTACAAATAAATCTTGGACCAACTGTCGTGGATGCTGAATGACATTAAAGGGGGCGTATGATGCTACTTAGAAAGACATACAAGATAACAAAGTGAGTAATGGAGTGAGGGCCGTAAGGCCATAACGTGTTTCATATAAAACCGAGAAATTGGTAAATTTGCATCGAAATGATCTTGAATGATATACCCTCACGTAAAAGGTACCGAATGAAGATGAAATCTCGAAATGATCTTCTTTTCAAGTATTGAATAAGATTCTTCGATCCATTCCTCAAAAGCGTATAAAACGAATCACCCTCCATTCTGAACCATTCGCCTTATTATCCAAAAAAGAATAATTTTGAACATGATTTTTCGAACAAATTGAGTAATTTTAAATTTCTAAAAATATTTAGTATTTTTCTTAAATCATTTACTTTTCTATCTAAAATTCACGAAATAGGGTAAAGGATGCAATTACCGTACAGATCTTATTGTCCTAGGTGGAGATCAAATTCTTTCTATTTTCAATATTTTTGTACGTAAGCTTAATTTCTTTGATTCAGAAGTTTAAGTGAGACAAATTTAATGACTTCTATTTAAAAAAATTAACTTATGAAAGTTTTAAGTTAAAAGAAACCAACTGCTTGCTCGAAAAATGGTTTCGCCTCGGGAAGGGTGTTGAGATAAATTTACAAAAACTATAAATTTAAAATAAATATTTTTAAAAAAGCATGAAGAAAAATGTGTTTAGTGCTTTTTGTTTAGATTTACGACCCCATTTTTATCCTTACTTCTTGGCGTGTTTCGAAGTCACGAGCTTCAAGCAATACATTATTGAAAGCACTAAAAATGCCTCCTTCGCCAGTATAAAGAATATAGTTACACATCATAAAAATGTAGTACAGTGTAGTACATACAACTACGCTAAACTTCTTTTTCTTTGTTTACATTGTACATCGTCACGTGAAAAAATGCGGAAGACCAACGCTTGAGTAAATGTATACATACTTACCCATTCATATAGATCGCAGTCACGAAAGAAAGCCATCGTTAAAAGGACAGAATGATCGATCTGTCATCTATGAGAAACGCAGAACACAAAACTAAAAACAGATAGACAGATATCGATCGATAATTAGGCGCTTATCGACTTACGGTAAACAAAACCTTTTCGCACTTCATTAAAAAGTTAAGCAACAGAATTTGTAATAGTAATCGCCTCACATCGCACTCGTACAGACATGCAACTCTCGGTCACGCGACTAATGCTATTAATGCAGATTTTGCGTAATTTTTTGTTCTAACCGGATTAAATACTGACTTTAAAAAGCTCCCGCGATGGAACGGACAAAAATTATGAAATTAAATTAAAGTTGATAATTCGCGCTTATGCAATTAATTACTGAGTCCGAAACAATGATAAATTGCGTTTATATAATTTATTAACGTGGAAAAATTGAAACGGAAATGTATGACTAAAATTCAATCGTTAAAGCTCTTTCAGCTAATTAATAATTAGCTTATATTAAGAGGATTCATTTTTTCACACAACTTTATGTATAGAATGAAACGAATCAGTAATTAAATAAAACGAAACAAAGTGGATGATCCAAAAATTCAATTTTTGTTTGAGTTTATTCCTTGCGTTGCTACTGTGTATTTCCGAAATGATTAAATGTTGTTTTTTTTAGGAAATACAACTCTCTGAAATTTACATCGAAATTCCGAAAATACACTCCATGTTGCACGTAGAATACTACCATGAGCAGCTGGTGTACATTAATGGAACTTATTGTAATGAGGGAAAGTTCAATGTAGTTCGTGGTAACTGTTATATGCCCTGCTGAGCAGCAACAATTACTAAAGTATTAATATAACACTATGCTTCAATATTGCAGTTAAGAGTACGCTAATTAAACTCAAATTAAACTCTTTAGTAAATTACTAATATATGCATGAAAATAAAAAAGTTGACATTATGCTGTCCCAGAAATAAATATATCCTAACATATTTCACATCCTCTATAATCCATACGAATCATTTGAAATACCCTGAAACATTTCAAATCCTTTATAACCACTGAATTTATTGGAATATACTGAAAATTCCTTAAAATATTTGAAAATACCCTCAAATATTTCAATTGTTTTAAAATCCCTTCTATTTATTAAAAATTCTAAAAAATCTTTAAAAATACTCTCAAATATTTCAATTAATTTAAAATCCTTTCAATTTATTGAAATCTATTGACAATTCCTTGATATAATTTATAATAAACTTAAATTTTTCATTATTCTTTCAGATTCCTTCAACTTACTCAATCTTGTTGAACATTTCTAGGAATTTTTTAAAATATCCTAAAATCTTAGAAATAATACATGAAATCCTTTTAAATCTTCCGCAATAATTTCAGTAAATTATCTAAATCCACATCGAATTTTCGGAATATTGCGAAATTCTCTGAAATATTTGAAAACCTCATCAACCTCAAATTTTTAGAAATTTGTCATGCATATTGAAATCTGAGAATCATGCTATGACATTTTTTGAATTTCTTTATAGTCATTAAAATACCCTAAAACTGTTTGATTATTGTGCTATAAACAATAATGATAACAATTAAATTTTAAACTTAGAGAATCAGACCTATTTTTTATTTTAACTTACAAAATATCGCAAATGGTTTATATCGAATAATTTTTATTATAAAACAAAAACATACTTATAAAATTCACAAATCATTATTTTTGCACTTACTGTAATTAATATGAATATAAAAACGGTTTTTTATATGGATCTGCAATCCTTTTCTTACAATTAATTAACAAATAAAAAATTGCAACTCTTTATTATTAATAATTAATAATTCTATAAATGGAATACTGCTGAAACAAAAGAAATTTGTATTATTGAAGCGAACGATAAAGTAGACTACATGATGCAGGCTTTACAATTATTAAAGTGCTACGAATGGTATATAAATCTGGTACTTGAAAAGCCTCAAACTTTGTCGTAAAGTCACATTTCTGATATAAACTTTTACTAGGACTTATGCGTTAAGATAAAGTAAAGTGATGACCTCCGTATATTGCAAAATCTCTACATTAAAATATTACTGCTGATTGGATTTGTCGGAGAAAATGGTTCCCTGTAGCACTTAAAATTTGACCATTAACGGAAATATGAAACGGCTGGATTTTATCTGGAACAAAAGGTATCTGGAGCGATAGAGAGGATTTAACTCACTCAAGTAAGCATTTCAGTCTTAATTTCTTAATTGCGGTTCTGATAAACGATTATCATCAAGATAGTACCACTATTTACTGCGACTCCTTTTATTTTTTTAAGCTCTACTTAGAAGGTTAAAAAAAATTAAACTTAAAAATTTCGAAATTGCAATCACCAAAATTAATGGAAAGAACATGAGTGCTATATAGTGTATAAGTATACGATTATAGAGTCAAAATATTAACTCACGTATAAAATGTACAAAAAAAGATACGATTCAATTGAAAAAATTCCCCTCTGTTTCCCCCGAACTTGATGGTCTACTACGGTACGTACTTACTATAATAACTTAATATGTTTGAAAATCACTTTAAGATTTTTGACTTCAATCTCTTTACCCTCTTTGTCACTGTTTAAAGAATTTATCCTTTTCTCTTTTTCTAATTTTTGCGCTCAAACGCAAACTGAATAGAACCTAATAGAAAATTCAAATATTTTTATTCCGTTTTAAATATCTACTATTATATTTTTGGTTCGTCTTTTTTTTTTTTGAAAATTTATCTACTAAGCTTAAAGTTTAACTGGTATGTCAAAAATGTATGTATAGTTAAAAATGAATTTTTTATAAAAAATTCAACTATTTATTACATTTTTTGTTAGAAATTAATTTCTTTTTAGTTAAAGTTTAACTATTTAGTTAAAAGTTTATCTTTTTTAGTTGGACATTCAACTATTTTGTTTAAGTATAATTTTTTTTGGATGCAAGATGAACTATTTGGTTGAATGCATAACTCTTTTGTCGAAAATACATATTTTTTTTAGCGTCCACCAAATTAATTGTACATTTATCTCTTTGCTTGGAAATTTGTCTATTTTGTTAAAAAGTTATTTTATTTTGACTAAGAAATAATTGTTAAACTAAAAATGTTACTATTCCATATTTTGTTAGAAATTAATACTTTCAACTGAACATTTATTTTCTCTATTTTTTGTTTGCAATATCAACTATTACACATTTTTTTTAAATCTACACTTTGCTTGAAAATTACCTTTTTTGTTGAAAGTAAATATTTTCGGGTTGAAAATTCCACTACTTTGTAGAAAATTTGTCCTTTGGCCTAACATTATTAAAGTTTGACGGAAATTCAAACCGCTTTGTTCAAAATAAACAGTTTTTTTGAAAAATTATATTTTTTCTTTAAGAATTCAACCATTTCTTCTAAAATGAAACTATTTATATAAAAATTTACCTATTTGTCAAAGGATTAAGTTTTTTGTCAATTGAAGTTTCTGATGGAAAATGCATTTTTTTGGTTATAAATTGAAGTAAATGATTGAAAATTATACTACCTTGGTAAATTTGTTTCTTTGAAGATTCCTCTAGTTTGTTTAACAATTCGTCATCTATGATTTTATTCAACAGGTTGAAAATTCAATACTTCTTTTTCTGAACATTAATTTTTAAACGAAAGATTAAACGAATCCATTTTTTTTAAACTTATCTTTTTTGTGTTGAAAATGCAATTACTTGACTTTTCGTTCAGGATTCTACTTTTGGTAGAAAATTAATCTACTTGGTTGAAACTATATCGTTTAAACGCTAACAACATTGATAAATATTTAATTACGGTCAAACTCAGACATAGCATGGCTCACTCAGACGTCACAAAACAGGAGTCTGTTTACGTTCGGAGTTGAAATATATCCGTTTCCGCCTATCTCCGAGTTTATCTGTATTTTCTTAAAGTTATTTTGTTTGGTCTATCATTCAACTGGTTTGTTAAAAATCCGTCCTTTTTGGATTAAACATTCTTCTTGGATGGTTGAAAAATCTTTTCTTTTAAAAGATTCATCCTTTCCATATAAAAATTTAACTATTCGTTTGAAAATGCAACTGTTTTTGGTTGAATATTAATCTTTTTTGTTTGAAAAATATACCACTTGGTTGAAGCACATCGTTGTACGTTGAAATTTTTAATATTTGGCTAAATATTCAACTACCTTGCAGAAAGTTTAATTAGAACCTATATTTTACCTAATAGTGCAACATACAGTTACGTAGGCACATTGACAATGAACGCAAAAGCCGCAGAATAATTCTGAAATCCATGTTTAGCCAACGGCAACAATATTTTTCGGAGGTTAGGGGGGGGGGGGTGGATCCTGAAAAAGTGTAAAAATAATGGTGATTGTTTCTCTTTAGAGTCCCACCATTCAAATATAAAGCTTGAACGCGTATAAATTTTCATGATTCCTGCCTTACTCAATTTTATAATTCCAGGGTTTGCCAATCCTACTTTAAATTACAGATATCCTGATCAAATAAAAAAGTAGTGAGAACATGAAAACGCTTTTCTCCCTTTCGATTTATTAGCTTCATCAACCATCCACTTATGCGTTTAACCGAAGCTGTAAATGCTCCCTTGTCGAGGCTGCATCAATACAGATGCATCGAAATTATGTTTTTATTACTTTTTGAATGCTCGCCCGTTACTTTCGTTTATGTTTAAATGGTCTGATAACCTATAAAAGCCTCTCGTAAAATTACTTTAGTAAATGGGTGAGAAAGTGGTAGTCGCATCATCTTTATAGGCCGAAAACGTACCGAAAGCACTTAAAATCGGGATTGAAGAGATTTTAAGCTCCATAAAAACCACAAAAATCATGTCGGTACATGCAAAACGGTTGCAAATTCTAATTCACGTCCTGTGAGATCGCCCGCTTCTAAATGCATGAAAGGAGTAATTTTACGGTAATCTGCCTTTTTATACTCGAGGTCTGGGTATATAATTTTTGCTGCAATTTCTCCAGTGTCATGTTGTAGTTTGTCATTTTAACGGGAGAGAAATATTAACGACCTTTTTTAATAGCCTGATGCGAGAGACGTGTATCAGCTTCATAACGTGTGCTAACGGAACTGATGCCCTTTTTGCATGAAAACGAGTAGAAAATTTGTATCCAATATTCAAGTCGGTAGAGTGCAGTCTTTTGACATTTTACTCCTCATTTTAATGTACTTGCTAACTTTGATGTTTAGGTTATACAAAAGTAATTCTACCGTAAATTATTTTAATGGTTCTGCAATTTTAACTAAAAATCAATAATATAGGCCAAAAAACTACCAAGAATCATTTTTTAGAATATTGATGCATTATTGACCTTTCTTGTATCATAGGTGTAATTCTTAACAGATATCCATTAAACTTGGAACCTGACTGACCAATATTTAAAACATAAGTTCAAGCGTGATTTTATGTTAATGCCTTATAAACTGTATAATGAAACAAACAAACAAAACCATTCAAAGCCACCACTTTTTAAGCAGTGCTGACCTCTCCAGCCTAATCTATTAAACCAATTGATATACAATTTTAACAAGAAAAAAGAAACAACAGATTCTCGATATATGTTGCAGGAATTTTTGATGTCTTTAATAATTTGCAAAATTTTATGTATTCGGTGTGAAAAATAAAAATTCAGACATGGCATAAGTTGTAAAACTTCAACAAATATTAAAGATATCTGTTCAGTCCTGAACAATTTTTATATTTCCAAGAATTTTATACGAAAGTGAAAACTTTTACTCATCGAATGGTATTTTAAAAAGCACGTTTCTGTAAGGATTTTATTACCAACAAAATGTTAGTGAGCAAACAAAATTTTTTATTTAATTTTGTATATTTTTGTCAAATTATCTGGTACACAACAAAAGGACTTGAAAATTATTCTAATAATATTTTTTATTTCGATAAAAATTAAAAAAGTTATGTACTTTTTAACAATTTGAAAATTTTACAAAGATAGACCAAACCTATCTTTTTAAAAGATTGACAAAATACCAATCCGAATTCCTACTAAACATAAAATATATTTGTAAACTATTCTCATGAAATTTGTAAATTTGATACAAAATTCAAAAAGTTAGAACTTTTTCAAAAATATGCACTTTTCTTTTCAGTAGATCCGTGAGTTGAAAGCATAATTTTTAGTAGATTTTAATCAAATTTACAATTATATTAATGTCATTCTTCGATTGCATAACAATTGAAAATCTTCTGGAATATATAATCAAAGTAGAATTGTTTTAGAACTGAAGTTTGAATGAAAGGAATTAAAGGCCGCGGCTTAATGTCTCTATTTAATAAATTTAAAAAAATGTTTTTTTTTATTAAAATTATATTGAAAGACATACCGTTCTACTTTCTATATGCTGTTGAATTTTCTCTACACCGTTTTATTGTTCAAACTTAACTGACTATAACCTAGTAATCGAGCGCAAAGCACGAGTGTCGCGATGAGAATGTAATCGTCAAAACCGTGGGTGCTTTGAGAACCTTTTTTAAACACAAATGGAAAAAATGGAGTTCAATTTATGACTGTCATTTTCTAGACTTTTCTTTTACAGATTTCCAATAAAGTCGCAATATTTTTGATTTTTTACAAAAATGGAGTTGAAATGTATGCATTAAACGTACGAAAACGAGTTATTTATAAAATTCCATCGGTAATTCAGAAAAAGGGTATAAAAAAATTACTTGGCTAACTTTAATTTGTACTTCGTAAGAGGAAAAATAAAAAAAAGTTCAAAATTTTAAAGCCTTTACAAACTGTTACAAGACGCAGAGAAAATGAGAGCTAGCGTTGACACGCTTCTAAAGTGTTTCGCTAAAGTTTTAAACACTGGCCCTAACACATACATATTTCGTGTGCTAACTTATTGCCTTATCTTCGAAAAGGAGCTCTAAACTGCCACAACAATTTGGAAAGTGCCTGCGGAGCTAAATTCATGAATATGATGTAGGTACTTACAGCATCTTTGCAATGGAAAAATTAAGAAACTAAACTTACAATTAGTACATTAGTTTCTCATTTATTATTTTACGATAAATATTGGTAAAATTGTTAATGATTATGCTTTCTATATTTTTCGAAAACGATATGGATTTTTTACATAAACAAATTTTTTTTTGT
The DNA here is from genome assembly GCA_010014905.2 of Druon quercuslanigerum. Taxonomy (NCBI): domain Eukaryota; kingdom Metazoa; phylum Arthropoda; class Insecta; order Hymenoptera; family Cynipidae; genus Druon; species Druon quercuslanigerum. The sequence continues at coordinate 5,372 of JAAAKG020011008.1, read as the reverse complement.
TTCAGGTGAGGCTGAACTCGTAATATACACATAAGTGTAAGGTAACAAAAATTCAGTTTAATGTCAGTAATGTATATATTGAACAACTTTATCTGAACTTAGACAAAAATTAATATCTCCAGATGAATTTCTTTTATAAAACAATTATAAACAAAACGATTTTTCAAGCATCCCAGTAAAAAATATTGACTGGAAAAAATTGTAAATAAGAATCTAAATTTTAGGAAAGGCGGTCCCTTTAAAGGTTGTAAGTAACCTTTCCGGGGGTTTTCCAGCAAGGATGCACATTATCTCTCTATATGACTGTAATATATTTTCTTATTTCCTCTCTTGGACTGCTAACTAAATGAAAACTGAGAAGAAAGAGAAACATCTCATCTAATATTCTGGAACATCAAACTCTCACCCCTGACCTTACATTTCCTCATTTGCTTGTCAATTTTCTCTCCAATATTTGCCAGAAGAGCAGTTTAGTTTCCGTGGAATCCCTTATGGCCTAAATTATTTTGGGGGTGATATTTCGCAGATAATTTCAATCGGAGCAACAAACTGGAGCACGGAGTGTTATTATGGTCTGCAAGCGCGACCGAGACGGGGGAACGCGTGGAAGCGTGAGTTAGAGGGGTAAAGGATGGGGTGAGGTGGCATAAATGGTAAGCGGGGAGTAAAGGGCTTGTTTACGCGCACATAAAGCGCGGATTTAAATCCGGGACGTTATTTCGTTATTTACATTGAGTGTGCATAAAGGCAAGCATCCCTGTTCTTAGGGGTAGGGGGTAGGCACACATCCTTCGAAGTTTTCTCCAAACTTGCAACCCTCATTCCTCAGTTTGGAGAGCTTAGTTGAGAGGAAATTCCCAGGTGAATTAAATTTCGTGGAATGCAGAGAGAGAAAGAGAAAAGACGAATAGAAGCAGAAGAAAGAGTGTCGTTACGAGTATTTCCTAGATACATATATAGACTGACTTCCTTCCCTGCTCTGCTCTCGTCACTCTCCCCTATCTAACTATTCAAACCCTTCACTAACCCTTCACCCCTTAGCTAACTTCCTCTCTTTTTCTGTTTATCTTCATTTTTCTCATAGGGAACTCCTTGTTGAGCTCGCAAAAAAGAAACATTCAAGTAAGTTGAAAAATTGTTCGTACAATTTAAAGGTGAAAGCAGTTAACAATTTGGCAATTAAAATTTGTTTGATTTTCATAATATGGTGATTAAAGTAATCGTTTCCCCTCTCTCTTTATTTTTCGTAAAAAACAGGGTAAAAGGGGTGAAAGTCATTGAAAGTAACGATACCATAATTTTTAGTACGTTTCCTGATGATCAATTTTTAAACATTTTGTAAATTTTTGTAAATATGGGCCTGCAACTGTACAATTGAAAAATAACCTGATAAGTTAGAAAATCACTTACATATTTCAAACTTCACACTCCTTTTCATATTCCTCTCTTGTTTACTATTATATTTTAGATTCGGTCTTCACCTCATTTGGTTTAAGAGTCTACTATTTGCTTGAAGATTTAATTGTTTGTTTGAAAATGCAAGTATCTGGTTAAAAGTTCACCTGTTTTGGTTAAAAATTTACTTACTTGGCTAAAAGTTGAACTACTTTGTGAAAACTCTTCTTTTTTATGAGGATTCATCTCTTTGGTTCAAAAGTTTTCTTTTTTGATGAAAAATTCAATTCTTTGGTTCAAAAGTTTTCTTTTTTGATGAAAAATTCAATTCTTTGTTTGAATCTTTAACTCTTTTGGTGACAAATTCATGTATTTTGTCGAAAATTCGTCTTTTTGGTACAAAATCAATCTTTTTTGGGGAAAATTCGATTTTTTTGTTGTTTGAAATTCATTTTTCTGATTCTAAAAGAACTATTTTGTTAAAAAATCATATTTTTGGACAGCACATTTAAGAGAGCATCCACATACTAGGTGACGCGTTTTTGCGATTTTTTAATTATTCTTCTCTCTTGTCAAAATTTGTCACATTATGATGAACCCTCTCTCAAAGTGTCATCTGACCCTGAAACTGACCCCCATCCTCTATTTTTAGATACTCAATCTAAATGAAATTTTGTATAACCGTTAATAGTACAATGAATAATTAGTTAATCTATTTGATAATTGGTATAAGAATACTTTTAATTACATTTTTCAGACATTTACTTTCATTTGAGAACATTGATATCATTTAAAGATTCACTTTAAATGCAATTTAAGTTAAAAGATTACTTTGACCGCTGCCTCGCCCCTTCCCTTCATTTTAGTAGAAAATTTACCTATTTTGATGAAAAATTGTTTTCTTTGGTTAACAAAATTAATTTTATTTATCTGCAAATTTAACCATTCCATTTTTGGTTGGAAATTTATCCTTCACAATGTGAAAGTTCAACTACTTAGTAGAAGGTTCATGTATTTTGTTCAAATTTTGCAGGATGGGGGCGGGTGTAGAAGATTTGTCTTCTGTTTTGAAGACTTATCTTTTTTCTTTGGGATACAAATATTTTTTCAGGGTTCGTCTGCTTTCATTGAATTCAAATAATTAAAAACTATTTTTTTCCTGTCGAAAAGTAATTTTTTAAACCTAAAATTTAACTATTTGTTTGAAAAGTTAACTACTTTTTAAAATCATATATTTTGATGATAATTTTACCTGTTTTGTCAAATGTTTCTCCTTATGGATGGAAAATTAATCTTTTATGATCAAAAGCCATCTTTTTTCGTTAAAAATGCACCTTTCATGAATGAAAATGAGCTTTTTTGTCGAAAATTCAACTCTAATCTAAAAATTCGGGTTTCGGAGTGTTAATATTACTTCTTACTTAATGCAAAAATTATTTTGTCGAAAATTCATCGCCTGTGCTTAAAAGTTCAATTTTTTCATAATCTTCCTCCTTTTTTAAGTACCCATGTTTTACATGGTTCATGCTGGAGAGAAAAATGTATGTTTACACTAACACTATTTTCGTTTGGACAGGCTAGTGATAGCTTCCTTTCTCTGTCCTATATATATATATATTATTCTTGAATTTTCTTTGTCTGCATATGTCCACTGAATAAAAAATAATAATATGATCTATTGTGACAGTGTCATATATATTTTCTTCAAGGAGGAAAGAAATCATTTTCCTTGGAAGAATTGTCATACAATTGCTCATCAAAATGTGTTTTCATTACATCCTAGTTTCATCATTCAATATGTCTGCAAATCTTATAGCCAGTGGCAAGGAAAATAAATTAGGGTGGACTTTATGGTATTTTATGACCTGAGTGGAGTCAGGAACCATTAGAGTTCTGTACTAAACATGTTTCAACCGTCAAGATATCGTTAATACAGATGTTCTTGTCCTAAGGAAATATTTATTCACTTTAAGAACTCTTCCTCAAAAGGAAAAAAATGTCCAGAAAAGAAATACCCCATCTACTTTGAAGAATGCCGTATTTCAAATTCAATAATAAATTCACTTCTTCTTTGAAACTTTTCTCATGCAAATTGTGCAGTTTCTCAAAGTAGTTTCTCATGCAAATATCTCTAAGAACGTGTAAATAAGAAGAAATAGCAATTAGACTCTGAAATGCATTTTCAAAACCTAAATTAAAACATCTGCAAGGAAATGCTGCAAACGTTTACCACAGCAGTGAACAACTTCCTAAATCCCATTTCGCGACAAGTGACTTAGTACTGGATTAATTCTCGAATTTAAATTGTACATCCAGTTCCGCAAGCGAACGTATAATCGAATCCGGTTTTCCCCTTCGTCTTTTGCTCGTTTTTCCGCTTTCTATGGCTTTGTATTTGACTTCCTCTCTACCCCTCTTCACCTCTCTCAATTTCTCTATCTCTATATTTGTGTATTTGCTTACACTTGTTCTATCTCTACAAATAATTGTGCACTGCCCGTTCTATAGTTGGTCTTGCCAGAGTTCATACCGACATTGGAGAAGACAAGAATACAGACTCGATTACCAAGGACTTGCGATCCCCCCTTCCCGCATATCGATCTTTATCTTTCACTAAGGGAACTAAACTTCCGCTATATAAAAGGAATGTTGGCTTCGAAATGAAACTTACAGCAAACCAAACCATTTCCTCTCGAAGTTTTATTATTATACCAATAATCCAAATCCCTTTCTGGGTAAGCGTGACTCCCCCGTTCCAGCCTCGTTATACTACCAGGGATTAAGGAATTCATATGGTAATAGTAAGTAAGGGATGTATAGGAGAAGGGCAAAATTTTAGTTCAATCTAGAATTACCATTTGGCTTATTCATACAGCCCACGTTCGTTCCCCATCAGCGCTCTGACACGGTTCGCTGATCAATCTCTCTAGCGATCACCCCGGGCGAAGAGCCTCAAAAAGTCTTCACACGTCACTGCTCACACAAAAATACACAAACTGACTCACCTTCCCATAGTAAGAACTACACTTACTCCATTCAGATACAATGAGCAAAACCCTCCACGAGGGCGGTAAATTTTCTAAATGATTTTTTTACTAAAAGCAACTATCTAACGAAATAAATGAATTTCAAACAAATAGTTAAATTTTGAATTAAAAAATATGAGTTTTTAATAAAAGATGAAGTTAAAGCAGGGAATGCTGAAAGATGCTAAGTCCGTTTTTTGATGAAATAGAGCTTTCTTTAAAGGAGTGTCTGCAACTGAATAGAAATAGCCCCTTTGCTAGCTCCCCAATTTCGTACTGTAGAAAATCCGGCTACTTGTATCGAAATCTCGCATTCCATCTAACATATTACTTCAAATTAGTAACCCTAAACTTTAATAATAAAACATATCCAATTATTTTTAAATCTCAAATAATTTCAAATAAATAAATAAATGATACTAAAATATTCAATTTTTTAACGTTTCGAAAGTCATCAGATAATTCTCCCCAGTATTTAACAATTGTACTTTTGTTATTAAAATTAAGAAATGTCCTAATAGTGCTGCAAATGGTCCATTTGACTATACAAGTGGGTTATTTGTTTATGGCTATTTATTTCTTCATATTGCCTACCGTTTACAAAGATAAATTTACGACGTAATTAGCACAAATAGTAAAAGATTTTTCTTGCTAGTGAAAACATTTTGCCACAGATGTTGGGCATGTTCGCAATTGATGCGGAATCTACCCACCGAAGATACGATATTCAAATATTAAGAGCGTCATATTCTTACAGGCATATTCTAACCAGAGGGAAAAAATATTCCTAAAATGAAAATATTATAGGGGAAGAAGAAATTCCCTGAGTAAAATGCGCCTTGCTCTGTTTAATAATTTTCTTTAATGTTTCGTGCCACCATGTTTCAACGGATCTCCACGTTTCGTGACCCCCTGAATCCGAAAATCAAGTTTTTACGATGGCGTCTGTCT
>JAAAKG020010997.1:0-21014 GCA_010014905.2 Druon quercuslanigerum | reverse complement strand
CCGAGTGAACCGACGAACTTTGGACCTTTGCACAGTCGTGCCGTGTGCAAGTGATGACTCACGGTCCAAAGTTCGTCCACCTATACACTCGAATCCGTAGATACCAGTAGGCTCGGGTACATGCCTATATGTAGCGAGCCGGGGTTTGGCTCGTTACAAAGTTTTACGAAAAATGGGCCAGAATTGTGGAATTAAAAAAAAAACTGATGTCCTCCACACATTCTTCAAAATCTAAAAGGTATTGAAAAGTAAAACAATATTAATCACACAGAAACTTATTTTGGGCTCAAAATCAAGGGGTTTTAGTAGAGAAAACGTTACTTATAACTTGTGCCTTTAGAAAGAATCACATAAATTGATTAAAAAACAACACATATCGAATTATTTTAAAAGGGGGTCCAACGATTTTTTTCATATTCGGTAAAGATATTTAGTAGGCATCCCCAAAGCATAATTTCTGGTGTTCAAACTTTAGCCTACTCATTTAAGTGAAACTTGCTTCTGAGGAGGCGTGGTGGTATTTCAAAATCGATTGTTTTGCATGAAAAAAAAGCTGAAAACGGGGACTTTCAAGTTCGATCCACAGGCCTGACAAATAGGTGTATTAATGTATGCATTTATAATAAGTATTACAGATCTATTATATTATAATATTTACCAATAGAGTTGAAGATAACTGCCAAAGTGAAACCGACAGTGTAGAAGTTCCTCATTTTCGCAATGTGGAGAAAAAACTGATTAGTGCTACAGTGACTAATTTGGTTAACAACTTTATCTGGGAAATATTCCATTGCCCCGTCAAAGTACAAACATGTAGATAAGAAGCCGTTATCTTACATACATGTGATATAACGACCTTGTTGTTGCCTAAATTCTCTTCATAGATAATTATATTATTTCACATTTTTTATTATGATCATTATAATGAGACATTTTTTTGGATCAATTTTTTAATAACATATGTAGACAACTATTGGGGATTAGTACGATAAGGAGGGTCAAAGTTTAAAGCTTCTAAGTAAATATCTATATACAGACATCCGTTCATGATTCAAATTCATAAGTTATGTTAAATTTTCTAAAACAAAGGAGAATTTCCAACATTGATCCAGCAGAGCACGAGTAAGACTTTTCGAATTGCAAAGTTGATGATGCTGCTGACCATAATGATAGGATGTTTTTTTACACTGGAAGTAATTTCTGTATGATATAAAATATAATATAATATCAATTATAAATTGATCTCAATTTATAATTGCATGATCGCCTGTACAAAAAGGGCAAAACAATGTTTCATTCATTTGATCCGCATGGACACTTAACTTCTGATCTTTTGGCTTGTACTATTTTATCTTACCATCTAACCAATTTTTATTCAATTGCATTGCCCCTTAATGCTTGGATTCGAGTTGCTTGCAAACTATGCTTTTAAATTTTCTTAAATCTAATATGATACTAAGAACAGTATCGCGCATCTTTGTTCAATTAGTGAAAAAATAATCAGATTTTATCTCAGGTCATTCGTAAACCATTTTCAAACATTCATTCGTCATTTTCCTAAAGAGATTTAAACGCATTCCAAACACTCACAAAATCATCAGCAGCGTTAGTTCAGACGAATTTGCTATCTTGAATATCATTTCTTGTTAAGGAGCATTTCCTTCCTCCAAAAGTTTATTGGAATGTATAATATTATGGTGCATTATGCCTTTTTAAGACAACTTTCCAAAATCCAGTACAGCAATTATTATACTATACATTTGAGATAATAGAGTTAAACATAATGTAGAAGTAAAGTAGAAATATAATTCCAGTGGAGCTAGAGAGCATTTTTTTCAGAATTTTAAAAAAAAATTTTAAAACATATTTGCATAAAAAATAAGTAAAATTTAGAAAGGTTCGAGTTTGCGACAAAATCGAGTGCGAAGCACAAGATATTTTAAAGAATTTTTTTGATTTTATAGGATTTAAAAAATATTAGAAAAATTCCTTATCTATTTAAAACGTTTTAAATTCTCCACAAGACCAAGACTCCACTTTACAAGTTTTAATTAATTTTAAATCATTTAATAATTCCTCAAGTTTTGATGTATAATTTTTAAGTCAGCATATCCTTAATTTTTATAAAAGTATGTTATATGGAAAAATTACAAAACTTTGCTTCAAAATCTTTTACGTACTTTCAAACATTTTTAGGAAAAAAAAGTTGGTCATAGTAATTCCCCATCATGAATAATCAAACATTTTTCGTAATCTTTTTTCAATTTTTTTCCAAGAATTAATTTTAAAACATTCATTTAAGTTTTTTCTAAAAAGGTTCTTTCATTCTCTTGATATCTTGAAAGATTGAGTTTACCTAAAAACTCCTTCGAATAGCCAAATTAGCCAGTTAGCCACATAGAATAAATCGTGAGGTCGGGAGAGCTCGGGTGCATGCTTGTGCATTTTGGACAGTACAAGAGGCCGGCTTACGCAACATGTAGCAGAGCCGACTCACCGACACGCTGCGTTTGAATGTATTTCTGCCATATGGGAGACTGGTGGAGGCCGAAAAATCCCACGTTCTGGCGACACTGCGACGAGGATGGCAACATTTCAATCCCTTGTCCGGAAGTACGCGGAAATTGGAGTCAAAACGAGAAAGAAGGGGTCTGTTCATATACTCCTAAGAAGTCAATAACCTCTAAAGCTGTAGACATTGCAAGAGCTGAGATTTCACCCGGTTGAAATGAAACGCGAGGCCTTGGGGGGGAGGATGATCTTCATTTAATATTTAGACGATCGTGGGTTTGAAGTGCCGGGGAGTCCCGGTAAAACCTCGCGCAGAACACACTCCAATAGGGGGTGCGATTGCCTGTGGTGCAGGTACGGCAATGAGAGATGGTGCGACGACGGGAACTGGAAGAACGTCAACCTGATCTAACACGTATCACGCGTATCATCTACCGAAAGAGGAACGTCCAACGTTACTGGAACATCAACATTGGAACCCGTTGCGGGTACTGTATTCTCTGAAACGGAAAACCTACATCGAAACTAGGATATTAACGTACGGAACCGGTGCGTAGGCGAAATAGGCATTTCTACATACGGAACGGGCGTGAAAGTATCATCTACTGAAACGTGACTGGAATATTTACAGAAATGGTACATACTTCAGAGCTGGAACAGCATTGGCTAAACGAGCCTCAGCCTCTGGACGAAGTTGCGTTTCAAGTGCGGCAGCACATCCGCGTGGACGCTTACGACCTCATGTCGGCATAAGAAGACCCTGCATTAATTAAGCAATATTGTTTATCGTCCGTGATGATTTCTGCGTGGTAAACGACAAACAGCTTGGCCTTAAGGACCCGTCCCAATAACTCAGCTTGATAGTGTGTGTATGCGTGTGACCGAAATCTGGCCGCCAAAGTCGGCTGTGCGTGTATGTGTATTTTCTATTAGTGTGTATTAAGTAAAAAAAGCGTGCGCCCGACGTGCGTGGCTTGGCCTGAAGGTCCTGGCCGCCAATCTCGGCTGTGCGTGTATGTGTATTTTCTATTTGTGTTCACGTCAAGTCATAGAGCGTGCCTGAAGCGAGTCGCAAAGGAACGAGATGGAGAAGTTGCGTCGTCCTCTCCTACCGACCTCCACGCGCCGACTCTCGAATCAGGCAGATATTTTTATATTTTAATTTTTAATTATAAACTATGTTAATGATATAAAAATACTATAAATTATCCTAAAATCAAATTTTCTAAAACTTGCAAATTACTTCTAGTTTGATATTATCGATTTACATCAAAACTTATATCGTAAAATGAAACTAGCTTTGAATTTTCTAATGTAAATATTATCCTATTTCAAAAAAAATATAGGAAAACCTGAAACAAACAACTATTAGTTCTTGAAAGAAAATTTTTAAAAATATCAATCCTTAAATAAAGAGTCCCTAAAGTTTATTACAGAGGAATGGCTATTAATCTTAAAAATCAGTGTTTAGTAACGAAAAGAAAATTAATTAAACTTTAAACTAAAACTCTTAAGTTTTACAAAAGAAATATAAACTAAAACAAATATCAATCCCAAGATTAATATTTGTGACTGAAATAGAATAATATTTTCTTGTTAAACTTCAAAGGTAATAATCTCTATAGCCAAAATGAATAATAAATGGTAGAAACAAGATGCATTGATATTCTTTTTCGAAAGCCAACACTAATTTCCCAAAAATAAAGATATTATGTTTTGTAGATTAAACTGTCAGTTCTTTACTATGATAGTACTATAGTGGTTACTATTTTTAATTATTATAACGTCAAGGAAAGCCGTCCTGGATCTGTGTATTTATTAGAAAGGGTTATTTGTTTAGAGTTATTTTAGGACCGCCTTCTCGCACTGCCAGATACATTGGATATTAAGGATCCCTAGTTGTCATTAATTGCTAGTTTTTTCTACCGGTTGAACTCCACGGCTGGCGACAATTGAGAGTCATGACAGGGGAGGACGAAACTTGAAGAAGGATGGAAGAGCGCGCACGTGGATTGAAGTGAGGGATAGGGGCCCTGGCAAGTCGGTGGTCACGCACTGGCTATGTGAATTCTCAGGAACGTTGTAGGCCCGTTCGAAAAGGGAAAGAGGCGAAGACTGGCATGAATCATCGAAGGAGTGTTTAAAAGTCGTCATCCTAAACAGCTTGAAGATGGCATTTTGTCACGCAGGCTATTTTTCAATTTTTCCATCGGAAAATTGAGAGTGGGCACCTTCAGCAAATTGATGTCTTCTAGTAGTTCTCTATCATTCATAAGGCCACAACAATATCTGAAATCGCGAGGAAACATACAACTTTGAAGGCGAATAATTGGTAATCATATTACAATCTTATTTGATATTTGAATTTTTTTATTACAAGTAATATCACTTTTTAGTCATTTTTCGCTTGTACATAGCCCTGCGCAGTAAATCTAAAACATAAAGACAGAGGAAAACTTGTGTACTAAATGATCGACGAATAAATAAAGAAATAATATTTGTTCATTATTTTAATTACCATATAATTTCAAACAATAAAAATTAAAAAAACTCTTCCACATATCAGTTGCAAATCCCCTAAAAAATCAAAGAAATAGAATCTAAAATCAATTAGGAATGGCATTCTACAGTTATCGTTAATACAAATTTATTTTTATTTTTCTCACTGTGTCTCTCATGGGGCGCGGAGCAATGAGACTGCATGAATGCACTACAAAATTAATATCTCCAAAAGCTAAAGTGTCTTTTAATTTCGGTATTGAAGCCGGAAATGATAAGGAATCAAAATATTTATATCAAAGCATCAAAATACGCTTTTGAGCACAAAATTGACTACAAATTATAGGTTTGATTTTTTCTCTTTCTTTCGAAATTTGTGTTTTTTTCTAAATTCTATTGAGATCTCTACAAATTATATTGCACAGCAACCAAATTTTTTTTTTATTTGGGTCTCAAAACTCAAAATCGTGTAACTCCCGCAATTTGCAATAGTCAACGAGAAAAAATATTTTAATACTTGATCCGGATTAAAAAACATAAAAGCAGAGAAGCCTCGATAAACAAAATACATTGGAATTTCATTCTTTTATTGTAATATTTATCCGACTACAATTTACAAAGAATACTATATTTTAGTTGATCTTTTTCCATTGAATCAATGATATATATGCTGTAGAGAATCTTCATTTGAAACAACCTTATTAAACCAACGGGGGAAAATTGGGTAAGATTTGCCTACATGACATTCCTTCATTTCTAATTTAGTCATATAGTGAACTTCACCACTTATCATGTTTATTTTTATTCTAGAATAGCTCCTATTGTACTGATATATTCCACGAAAAATCACAGTATACTCCAATATTGCAAAAACTTCTCCACTCGATGTAGTTAATACAATATGTTCTCGGGTTGGCACTGGAATATATTTACCAGGTACTAGCATTAAGAGAATTCTTTTCGTAGGAGGAAAAACGTACCTACGAAATTCAAATTGCCGGTTTGGATTTGTCTGTGGAATAAGTCGAATATATCCAAGTTTTGCGAGAGGATATCCAAGTACTTCATGAGAAGGAGGTCTGCCCGGCGGAGAGCTGGACCTTGTGTCAAGAGGGGGCTTCTGAGGAGAAGTCCGGTCATGTGAATTTTGTCTGGCAGAAGAATAAGTATAGGAAGTACGTTCGCCATCAGCATTCCATTTGAATTGTAGCGAATCATAATCTGAACATGCTTTAGTAAATCTATTTGGAAACATTGGGTAATTTTTTCCCACTGGACAATCTGCCCTTTCATCAGAAGTCATATCATAAACTGCGCCACTTATAATATTTATTTTAACTCGCCTATTAGATCTGCCTGTCCTGTATAGTCCACGAAGAGATCCACTTTGATCCAAGATTGCAAAAACGTCACCATCCGATGTTGATAATACAATATGTTCTCGGTTAGGCCTAAAGACGTCGGTGATATGACCTTTCATCATTCGAATTGGTTTATCGGTGGGAAAAACGTATCTTCGAAATTCAAATCGCTGGTTCTGATTTGTGTGAGGAATAAGTCGAACATATCCTAGTTGGTCCATTGCATATCCAAGTACTTGATCAGAAGGAGACCTGATAGGAGGAGACAAAGACCTTTGACGAATAAGAGACTCCTCAGGATTAGGAGACCGCTCAGTTGAATGTTGTCTTTTAGAAAGAGAAGAACTGGGAGTATGTTCGCCATTAGAATTCCATTTGAACTGTAGCGAATCATAATTTGACAAAGCTTTCACGAAATTGTGTGGGAAAATTGGATGATTTCTGCCCACTGGACAATCTCTAATTTCATTTGGGCTCAAATAATCTACTGCGCCGTTTACCATGTTTATTTTTACTCTCGGATAACGTCTTTGTGCCCTAGATATACCAGATAAACTCCCGCTGGTCATTAATATTGCGAAAACATCACCTTCCGCTGTGGATAATACGGTATGTTCTTCAGTAAACACGGGACTGAATTGCTTTCCATCTGCTCTCCAACTAATTTTCATCCCAGATGGGAAAACGTACCTTCGAAATTCAAATTTAAGGCTCTGATTTGTGCGAGGAATGAGCCGAATATATCCAAGTTGTTTAAGAGAATAGCCAAGAACTTTAATAGAAGGCGGGCTGCTATCAGAAGACCTGGACCTTAAACGAGAAGGATGTTCCTCCGTAGAAGTCTGGTCAGGCGTATGTTGTCTGCCAGAAAAAGAAGGACCAGGATTATGTTTGCTATTAGGATTCCCGTCGGACTGGAAACTGCTTTCTGCAAGAAGATACAAAAGATTTATTCTTATTTTACATTACAATATATATAAAGGATTGAATTTCAGACCAAGTTGAGCGTAAAGTACGAGATGCGTGATTAGAATGCGTTTATTAAAGCTGAAGAATCTTTAACAAAAGAGAATTCGAAATTAGTAAATTACAGGCATTCTCTAACTACGATGGTCTACTACTCTAACTAATGTGTCCGTATAGCGCGCCTATTTTTTCAGAACATTTTCGTGTAATACTTTTGGCTAAATTTAAGATTCTTTGCAGAAAGTATGTTTTCGATAATTTAATCAAAACCATGCGAATTCCGTATTAAATGTAATACTCCTTACTCCATAAAACGAGCAGAGTCTTATATATCCAATTCTTTGGCAAATATCTTTTAACTCTATTTTTACCGTAAAAAAATCACGTCATTTTGAAACATCAAGTGACATTTTTAAATCCACTTTTAAGCCCACTCACAGTAAATGCTTTAAGGAAATTTTGGTGGCAGATAATAGAATTTTTCGTAATTTATACTAAGTTACCATATTTACCTGTAAAATTATCATAAATTACCGAAATTTTCAATAAAATTCCGGAAACTTATAGACTTCTTTCAATTGAATTTTGTGTAACTTATCGTAAGTGATCACAAATTATATGCAATATTATTATAAAACATCAAATGCTTTTAGAAATTTCCGGAAATTTATCAAAATATTTTAAATTGAGTTTAGGGTAATTGATGATATTTCACTATATTTACTGAAATCATCCATTTTTTTATAACAAGTATCATATGCGCCAATAGAAAAGAGCGACTGTTCGACTTTTGTATGTTTTTCTAAAGCTCTTACTGAAAAAAGACACTCGCCGAAAAAGTCCCTTTTCTCCCCTAAGTTGCACAATATACTGTTCATTAAATGTTTGGGAAATCATTTGTCGACCTTTAAAAAGCAATTCAGTTTATACTAAAATTAAACTATTGTCCCCGAGAATAACCTAATCTAATCTGGTTGAAAATAAATCTTTTTAGTGGAAAATTATATTATTCTCTTCAAAAATAATTATGTTACCCATGTGGAAATATTGTACGGAAAGCGTTCTGCGGAAATTCCATGTGAATGTTCTATTTTGTGATTCCACATGAAAATTCTATAAATTCTAAAGAAACTTAAACTAATTGATTTTAAGGGACATAAATGAATAGCTGTCCTTTGAAGTCATATTTCTGATGTATCTATCCTTTCACTAATTTTGTGAAGATCTTCTTCCAGAGAATTACGCTACTAACGTCAGCTGTGAAAACATCATTTACCTTGAAAGTATTAAGTTTTAAAAAAACTTTTAGATAAAATTGATGAGTATCCTGAAATTCTATAATCTAAATCCTGCACCAGGTACCAACAACATATTTTCTAGAAGGAGGTTTAATTTATTCATTAGTTTCGGGCCCCTAGAGTAAGTTTTTCAAGGATACAAGATCGAACACGTGCCCCAGGTGTAAGAAAACAAGAATTTTTCAAAAAAGCCTTGATTTTACAGTATGCTAGTGCCAGTATAGTACCTCAGGGTACCTGGAGTGGGTTCATTGAAGAGATGAGGTTTACGCAATGCTTCAGGTGGAAACCCACAGTCTGGTTCAGGTTAGTCTGGTTTTAAGAGTACCTGAAGGTCCTTCCAGTAGGTTCTTTGAAGACAAGGAATGTATTCAAAGCCCCAGGTGTAAGCAAAATGTCAACGTCGGAGAAAGCCTGTTTTTCTACAGTCCTTTAGGATCCCCGCAAAGATTTCGTCAAGGACGCGAGGTTGAACCAAGGCTCCAGGCGTGAAAAAAAAAATTCCAATTCCAGAGACCCAGAAATACTGCATAAACCAAATTTCTTCGAAGAAGATGATTTTTTTACACTTAGGGCATTGGTTCAATCATTTGTCGTCGAGGACCTCACAGTTGGTGTAAACTCTTGACCTGGGTAGCATAATTTTCTCAAAGCAGATGTTATTTGTATACGTGGTGCAAGGGTTTTACGTCCGCAGTGTGATTTCCGAGAGCGCAGCTCAATACCGGATGTCAAACTTAGTTCAAAATTATTTTGTAGAATTTCTATATAGAGTTCCGTATAACGCTTTGCGTAGAATTTGTTCATGTGGCATCATGTTAAACTCAATAGTGTATTATGTAATGGTCACGTATATCTATGTCGTAATAATTTTTGACAAGGTCTTAACTGGCACTAAAATGGGAACACTAGTTGTCTTTCAGACAAGTAGCTGTATTCATGTATGCATTTTTTAATAAGTATTATAGATCTATTATATTACAATATTCACCAAGAGAGTTGAAGATAACCGCCAAAGTGAAAACGACAGTGTAGAAGCTCCTCATTTTCGCAAATTGGAGAAAAAACTGATTAGTGCTACAGTGATTAATTTGGTTAACAACTTTATCTGAGAAATATTCCATTGCACCATCAAAGTACAAATATAGAGATATAAGAAGCCGCTATCTCGCATATTGGCGAGATAACTACATTATTATTGTCGACATTTTCCTTCTTAGATAATTATCTCATTTTATATTTTTTATTATGATCAGTATAATGAGAAATTTTTTCGGATCAATTTTTTAATAACATATGTGTACAATTTTTGGGGATTGGTACGATAAGGAGGGTCGAAGTTTGAAGTTTTTGGGTCAAATAGCATCAGAAAAAGGCAAAACCACATCGGTACCTAATTGCGTCGCAACATTTATCAAGATGACGCACCTGCGTTGCATTACTTACACAGAGACAAATTTGGAGTATTTTATCTTAAAGGCGAAGATTTGTCAATCCTCAGCTCAATCCGGCACGAATGTCCAAAATTGTTAATAACTGGTTGTAGAAATGATACTAAACAAATAAACGATATAGAATTAAAAATGGTAATTGGAGTTGAGCTGGAAATAACTCGTTTGAGGAATGGTTTCTCGGAGTAGACTTGGAAGCAGCAATTAACAAACAAAAAAGTACTAAATATGAGTTACATTATTGGTGACCGAATTTGCGAGATGAAGAGTACCGGTTTTTGTGTGATCCGTCCCGATCCACAATAGACTGTTCTGCGCTACTCACACCCTCCTTGATTCTAGCGCTAGGGGGCAGTTCCACCTGCACGGAATCGATATGACGTGTTTCAAAGTAATCTAAATATTTATTATTTGTTAGTAACAAAGTATTAGTAGCATATTTAATGATTTAAAAAAAATCCACAACGTTCTAGCACTTAACAAAGAGAAGATAGTCATAAACCAGTTGAGCCATTTCTATCAAAGTACGAAAGAATTATGCAATTTTAGTGTGATAGGACTCTTTATTAGCAAAGAAAAAAACGCATGGGATTGCAGCTCGAGATTATGTTTTGCACGTAGTACCGTCTTTCGAAAAACGCTTTTACTTGAACATACCATATCTGCCAGAAGTCCCTCGTGGGAGACCTTCTTGCAAGGCAGAACGCTATCAGTTATTATAACTTTTTCCGCAAAATTAATTTTTTCATTTGTTTAGGTTTAACTATCTTGTAAAAAATGCATCTTTTTTGTTTAAAAATGATATTTTTTCTTTAAATTGACATTTTCAGTCTGATAATTAAATTTAATCTGTTCCTGGGGTTTTGATGGTAGCTCAGGTCGCTTATATTATAAACAATCGTTTAAAGGTAAATATGCAGTAATTGATGAAAAAACTATATTTGTAACTACGTTCATACCGATAAGATAAGTGGCTACAAATAATATTATACTTTGAAATAATAGAACCTCACAGTCACCACAATTTTGTCGCTCAATAGAGATTCAGTTCGGTAAAGAATCAGAAAAACTCAATCTGGATCAGAAGAAGATAGTCGATGTCGATCAAATATAAGAAGTAAACGTCATTGTAAAGTAACGTCATTGATTGACGTTAAGGTTTTGCATATCGTAGATTAATGCAAAGGTGTATGTCACGGAAAGCCATCGCTGCGTAATGACCTTTCAAACAAGAAAAAAGGATTCTTTGTGCCTAAAATCTCCTTTCCACGTTTGAATACGATTTCCTGAATCCTGTCTTCATATTTCATACAGACTACCTCATAAAGAATGGCAAATGGGAAAAGCGCAAGACAAGAAAATGTTTAATAAGCAGAAAAGTCAGATAATTTCCAAACTTTAGACGAAATTGAGGACTTCAGGTTGATTTGGCCAAAGCTGGTGGTATTAGCACTAGAAATGGCGGTAATGCCGCTCGAAGAGGTTTCAAAAAACCGGCTGTTCTGCTTGATTGTATTCGATTGAATAAGTAACTTCTCTATAACTTCAGAACAGTATTGATCGCTCTATCTTGCCATTTACTAATAAATGTTAATCTCTTAGATGAACTATTCCTTTCTGCAGGTCAACTCTACGTTGAAGATTATTCATGATACAAAATGTCCTTTTCGGTTCTGAAATTTCGGAATACAGTATATTAACGGTTAGAATGCTGGGTGAAAAGCATCGGAAGCTACTAACAAAAAATTGTAGGCTTGGTCCTAGCAGAAAGCATAGCCAAGCTGCTACTATAGAAGATGAGTTTAATCGGCTACATTAGATACTTCGGACCTAGTAAGGTGGTTTAAAGTATTATTGAACTTAGTGATGTGTCGCTTTTGGATAATTTAAAATTAGCATATAATATGATAGTAAAAACATAATTTTTTACTATTAGTTATTTGTCAAATTCATTAGTGATGTAGCAATAAAACCTTTCGACTGTCATCCGGCCACTTTTTGTATTTGCTACACCCCATCCTCTTGGCAGTTCATCCAATGTACTCTTTTTTGACGACGCTTTTAAATAAAACAGAATCGTGGAAGGTGGCATTAACCCAGAGGTAACGGTGGTAAATAATAGCGTTAGGCTGGTTTCCTAATTATCTGATACTATTTGATATTTCGCTCTAGTACATATCCCTGTAGTTACTTTATTGTCCTTAGGCACAAACATGACATCCGACTCGTCTAAATTAAAATCGGTATGATTCTATGTTTAGCAAATTTTCGTCCTCAAAGTATTGTTTAACTTTTGCAAACCACTCTCTAATGCGTTCAATGATGCCTAATCTGGTGCAAGTAAGGTTTTGTGCGATTCTGTTGCTTAGAGTATGAAAATTGTGAGCTGTATGGCTTCTTTTTTACGACAGATTCTCGTAAAACCTTGACCTTAAGGTCAAGCTTCAAAAAGGTGCCAAAGTTTTCTTTTAGACGTTTTACCTTCAGACAGGTTAATATTGATGATCATTTTACAAAACTATCACAATAAAGCACTTTTTCAACACTCTCAAATGAAAATTATATAAGCGAATTGGTCAATGCATGTGTCCATGGACGCTTAAGTATCTCCCAAACCCAAAGTTGATGGGGTTTGATCGCCCTCTTAAATAAAACTTCTTGGCAGTGGGAACTGAACTGCAAAGGGATGCTTTAATTAATTATTGTGTTTCCGAGGAAGAAAGATGTCAAATCAAGCGTGTGCCTTGAACGACCCACCTGTGTAACCGCGTTAGTGTTTCGCGACGATTTGGATGAATCCTCATTTGCAGATATATATCTACGGAGTTAGGAAGAAGAAAAAGGTGTGTGATATGCCTGTTTAAGGATGATAAAAGACGTCGTATTCTTGCGCAATATGTGAAAAACATCGCACAAACTTCTATAAAGATATCGCTGCTTGAAATGTTAAAATGAATATACTTTTTGGACCTGGAAAACATAAGACTATATTTTTCTGACAGGTAATAATTTATTCTTAGAAACTCTAAAATACAGTGTTTTAGTATTTATTTATTGCTAAGGTATGAATTTGATAACTAATTTCCATTTGTTCCCGTTTTTGCATATATTTCAATTTTGTTGTTGAAAAAAGTTACATATTTAATTCTAAAAACAATTGGAGCATGTAGTATAAGCTAAAAGGAAAACACATGACTATTTAAAGATTTTTTTTAAGCTTTTGAGGTAGGACAAAGAACACCAGGACATAAACGATCCACCTGTGTGTCGGAAACAGCACAAAAAACTATCTGACGAAGGATTAAATTAAATCAATGGCACAGTTGTGGCAAAGTATTTTAATTTTTATAGAATTCAAAAACATAATTTGGATAATTTGCTCATTTTTTGTAGTGTAACAGAAGATTTAATGAAAATTTCTAAAAGCGCTTGAAAAACTTTTATTCAAATTTTGATAAAACTCTAATTTTTTTTAAATCGAACAATAGTACTGAGATAGTTTCTAAATATATTTGATATCTAGTGATTCTCAAAATTTTTATAAGTATACCACTTTTCTAGCTCTCATCGTAATAGAAAATTTTATTAGTATAATTTTCAAGTATTCTATCCATCTAAAAAGAAACTTTGACACAAATGCATAAAATTTAAAAAAAAAATGAAATTTGAAAATGATTTAAATTTTGGTTTGAAATGTCTACTTAACCAGGTTTGGATTCCGTGAGTTCAAAAACATAAAGATCCGTTGAAAGCCATAGAACGAAAATTTCGACAATTACATTATACTGTCATGAATGTGAATGTAAAAATTTAGAAGACCTTATCGGAATTAGCAAACGAGAAATGAAAATAATCCTTGTTAACCATAATACACTGGCATTCAGGTAATTCTTTTATTTTATTTTTTATGCGGCTACAGATTACAAAGAATAATACACTTTAGTTTATCCTTTTTCATTGAATTAACGATACAGAGACTGTGGAGAATCTTTATTTGAAAAAACTCTCTTAAGCCAATGTGGGAAGATTGGGTCAAATTTGCCTATATGAAATTTGTTTATTTCAAATTCGGCGAAATTTTCAAATTCACCGCTTATCATGTTTATTTTTATTCTTGAATGAATCCTGTTAGACTCGTATATTCCATAAAGAATCCCAGTGTATTTCAGTATAGCAAAAACGTCACTATTAGATGTTGATAATACAATATGTTCTCGGGTTGGCACCGTCTTATATTTACCAGTTCCCATATCTTCAAAATTTAAATTGCCGGTTCGGATTTTCCTATAGAATAAACTGAATATACCCAAGTGTTGGGAATGCATATCCAAGTACTTCATGAGAAGGAGGCCTGCCTGGAGGAGAGCTGGATCTGTCATCAGCGAATCAAACTTTGAACGTGCTCTGTTAAATCTGTTTGGTAAGCTTGGGTAATTTTTCCTCACTGGACAATACTTTTTTTCGTGCGGCTCAGACCTGTTATAATTCAAATTGGTTTATCGGTGGAAAAAACGTATCTTCGAAATTCAAATCGCTGGTTCTGATTTGTGCAAAGAATAAGTCGAACATATCCTAGTTGTTCCATTGTATATCCAAGTTGAGACGGTCCGTCCTATTTTCATAATTAAAATAAAATCATAAAACTAGGGGCGAACATTTATATTGATACGCCTCTGACTCAAAAGAGGACACCCAGGTAGAGCTAAGAGAAGATCTACCAAATCATTCGATTATGCGATCGATTGCGTGCGCCATTGGCTAATAAGTGGGGATGGCGTAGGACCAATGTACCTTATATATTGATCCCGGTATTTATACCAGGCCTCTCTTTGTATTGAACGATCTTTGAAGAAGCAACCCTCTTGGTCTCTCATACTACCTGTCACTTAAACTATAGCTTTGAAGCAAAAAGAGGAATCATTCAAAGAAAGATACTACTCAGGATGCTCTTCCATCATTCTTAAGGTTGCTTCGAGGATACTATCCTGATTCACCTTGAATTAGCATAGTAGAAGTGAGTTTGTGGGAATTTAATTTCTTTTTAGTATACGCATGATTGTAATGACTTTGCACTCCATGTTCAGTGGAGACCTCATTGTGCATGTTTGCATTTAGTGAGGGAATTTTTAAAAATGATTAAGTGGTATGTGCGACATCCTTGTAACGACTTTGCACTTTATTTGACGATAAAGGCCTCGTTGTGCAAGGTAAGTTTTTGTTTTTTACTGATATCGTTCATTTATTCTTCAAGTCTAGTTATAGAATGGTTAGGGCTAGTTTTAAGGTCCTTTAAGTATTAAAACCAATTCACGTTGTTCGTTGCAATTTACTAGGCAGGAAAAAGTAAACGCAAATTAAACGCACCTCTCCATGAAAATAAATATAATTAAGATAAGTTTAAAATGCAACACTACTATTATATATTATAGGCAGAAATCACCAAATCTTTCCATATAATTTTTTTAGAGCTTTCTCAAATTATGATTTACTACAGTTTAAATGGAGTTCTAATGGCGAACATGCTCCTGGTTCTTCTTCTTCCAGACAACATTCACCTGATTAGTCTCCTAATCCCGAAGAGCCTCTTATTCGTAAAAGTTCTAAGTCTCCGCCTATCAGGTCTCCTTCTAAACTAGTAATTTGTAACTTTATATTCCTAATAAACGGGAATTATTTTTGATCATCAGCCAACTGAAAGGCTGAAGTTTTGTAATTAATTTTTGGTAAAATTCAAGATCGTTTTCTAAAATCAGCCAACTGAAATAATGAAAAACTTGCGAATATTGTAAAAGATCAAAAATAATCCCCCGTTAATAGGAAGATAAAGTTACAAAGTACTTGATCAGAATGAGACCTGATAGGCGGAGACTTAGACCTTTTACGAATAAGAGGCTCCTCAGGATTAGGAGACCGATCAGGTGAATGTTGTCTGGCAGAAGAAGAACCAGGAGTATGTTCGCCATTAGGATTCCTTTTAACTGTAGCGAATCATAATTTGACAGAACTTTAAAAAAATTGTGTGGCAAGATTTGGTGATTTCTGCCCACTGGAATCCATAATTTCTCTGGTATCAAGTAATCTACTGCGCCACTTATCTTGTTTAGTTTTACTCTCGGATAACTCCTTTTTGACCTACATATTCTAGATAAACTCCCGCTATTCGCAAATGTCACAAAAACACGACTATTGGAGATGTATAATACAATGTGTTCTTGAGGTAGCACGGGACTAAATTTTGTTTCATCTGCTCATCAACTAATTGGTATACCAGCTGGAAAAATGTAACTTCAAAATTCAAATGTGTGGCTGTGATTTGTGCGGGGAACGAGCCGAATTTATCCAAGTTCTTAAATCGAATATCCTAGTACTGTGTTAGGAGGAGGCCTTGTAGCAGGAGACCTGGATGTCATACGAAAAGGTAGTTCTTCTTTAGAAGTCCGGTCCGGCGAATGTTGTCTGCCAGAAGAAAAAGAACAAGGATTGCGGTCGCCTTGAGGATTCTCGTCTACTTTGCTGCAAGAAGGTATAAATGATTTATGTCCATCTTATTGTCTCATCAGAGAAGGTATAAGATTTACGTTCGCTTTTTAATAGTACTCAAAAATACGAAAAATGAATTCTAATTAATTTTTTTTATGCAGAAAAAAAAGTGACGACAAGAGATAAATGCAAAAAATAGTACACCCAGTATTTGATAGGATGCGTAGTTTTTGTTCTATTTAAAAAAGATGACATTAATAATTGGTCATAATGACTTGTATTGATTAAAAACAAAAATTATCGGAGGTATAGCATTTACAATTCTTACAAAATCTTAGAAAGATAAATGTGTTGTGTTTTGAACAGCTGACATGATTATCGTCATTACTTTTTGCATTTTTCTGGAAAATCGAAAAATGTAATTATGATTTCACAAGAAATAGTGACAAAGAAAAACGTAATTTTTACGATCAAACCAAGCAAGATAACGAAAAAGATGATTCAAAGAAAATTATGTCTCTAAAGAAGATTCACAAATTTTGTAATAAATTACTTTTATAGGATAAATTGCTTTTACTTTATTCGTAAAAAGCAATATTGAAAATGTAGAACTGAAATTTTTAAACAAAAGACACTGCCTCTCAAAATGTGAATAGAGACAATGTTTCCACCCTAAAAGAATCAAAAAATTTCTTATGAATAATTCTTAGATAGAACAAGTAGATTTTCTTTCAATCGTAAAAAATAATAACAATAAAAAGACTATATTTTTTGAAAAACGAAAGAACAGACGAAGAAAATGAAATATAAAAGTTCTTTAACGGAAAAATATTTTTTTTAAATTTCTGTAGCGTCTGGTTATAAAAATATTTTTGAAATAAAAAAATAATTTTTTGGAAAAAGGGCAAAAGCTAAAAATCCCTGAGGAAATAGGAAGCATTTTTTCAGAACTTTAAAAACAATATTAAAAACGTATTCACATCAAAAATAATAATTCAGTATTATAATAATTCAGAATTATGCAGTGCCAGGTAAATTCATTATTGAACGCAAAGCCTGAGATGAAAATATTAACGAGCGCGTAACGCGTGTAGTAACAGTCGCGCGCCGTAGGCACACCTAAACTCGCACGCTGCGCGCGACAATAATTCGTCCGCGTAACGGGCCGATTTTTTGTGCAAATTTTTGTGTAATAGCTTTGGCTGAATTTAATAGTAGTTTGCAGAAATTTTCTCTCTGAAGATCTACTCAAAATCTTGTAAAGTAATTCTTAAATTTGATAATTATCACTCCATAAAATTAACAGAGTCTAATACGTCCAATTTCTTTGAAAATATCTTTTCACTCTATTTTTACTGTCAAATAACACTTAAAAGATTATCAGCTCAAAATAAAAGAACAATACATCCACTTATTATTCCATGCTAGTTATATTTAGTTTTTTAGGCTATGGAATTCAATGAATTTAAGGAATGTCTTAGAATGTCTCGAGGCTTCATTGATCTCAAGCGCAGAAAAAGTTTTCTTCTAAAATTCTTTCGTCTTTATCAAATAAATAAAATGCAATACACATGCCGTTATACGAAGAAATCAAGCACAAGAGGAAATGCAATCTAATAGCTTGAAGCTCTAAGATGATTTTGTGACAACATGATCATGAAGCTTTTGTTCGAGTCTAGGTTCATACTTTGGTCAGGACTCTTTTTTTCGAAAGCTAATTTGGTCTTTTCCACCACAAAATTCCATCGCAAAATGCAGGAACTGCAATTGCGTGAGAAGCAGAATCTGCAGGGTTGTCTTTGGATACATCATGCAGCCATCGAACGATAGTAACAATTATATTATTTACATAGCATTTACAAAATTTCAAAAAACACGCAAAAATAAAAATATTATCATAACAAGTTTTTCAATGTCCTTGAATAATCGAAAATTCGAATTTTGATCTCAAAAAAATTTTATAAACTCAAGAATTACATTCTTTCATCAAAAAATTTCTAACACAACGCTGCTAAACGTTGGCGCCCTTCTCAGCATTAAACACCAATCAGCTATGGCTCTCGGGTGAATCTACCTCCTCCCCGCTATTATTATTCGAAGTTTCGTTAGACTTTTGTTTCTACTAGACTCTGTGCCATAGATGCTTTAAAAGCCTCTCTTAGTGAATTATTAGGAGATAAAGCAATAGGGCTTATAGAAACGGTGAGGTTGCTGTATAGACCTTGTATGTTACATTTCATTCGTAAAAATAACATTAGAAATAAGAAAATTCGGTTTATGAAGAAACAATATAAGTTGCAATTAAATGTTTAGTAACAAAAGGTTTCTTTTAGAAATCATTTAATAGAAACATATTTTACACATTTTAATGATATATATTTGCGGATATGATATACAATTCCAGGTACAAACTCGACTGCGAATTACGAGATACGTGATAAAAATTTGGTCGGTAAAGCCAAAGGATCTTTAACGCAAGAGAATCCAAATCAGTAAATTACAGTTGTCGATGCTTTGACCTTCAATTTAAAAAAATCTATGCACAATTGCGGAAATGCGCGAAGACTAACAGTCGCGCATCCCAGCCGCGCATAAACTCTGAGATGATCATATATTTAATTTAAAACTTAAAGCAATCAAACTTGATCATGCAACCCACATTATTCTTATATGATTATTAAATTGTTGAGGCAATCTCAGTATAGAATCAGATTAAAGATACACGTCTCGAAAAAAGTCCATTTTTCAGTCAGTTTAAATTGTTTTTTATATCATCTGATCTACATAATTCATGAAATCTAAATCTTTGTAACTCACTTTAAATAGAGTAGAAAAGTTTTTTACCAGATTATAGACGAACATGAAAATCATTATTCTAAAAGAACAGAGTATGAAATCCATTCGGAATTACCCTCTACAACCTTTCGTTAATATTGTGTTAAAAATTCCCTTTCAATTTATCTGTCAACAATTCCTTTAGCCATGTAGCTGATATGGTGTTTTGAAAGATCTCGGTCCTGAAAACTTAAAATCGTGTATCGGGATTAGCAAAACATAAAAGAAAAGAAGCTTTAAAGACCAAAATACATTGAAATTTAAATATTTAATTTTAATTTTAATCGAACTACATATTACAAAGAATGCTATATATTAGTTTATCTTTTTTCCATTGAATTAATGATACACATGATGCAGAGAATTTTCATTTGTGATAATTTTATTAAACCAACGTGGAAAGATTGGGTAGCGATTTCCTACATGACATTCCTTTATTTCAGATTCGGTCATATATTCAATATCTCCGCTTATCATGTTTATTCTGATTCTCAAATAACGCCAGTTCATTTTACTATTTGACTTATATGTTCCACGAAGAATCCCAGTGAATTCCAGTATTGCAAAAACATCCCCATAGGATGTTGATAGTACAATATATTCTCGGGTTGAAACGGGCATATATTTAGTATTGTCTAACTTTAATTGAATTCCTTTATCGACAGGAAAAACGTATCTTCGAAATTCGAATTGTCGGGTCGGATTTTTCTGTGGAATAAGCCGAATATATCCAAGTTCTGCAAGTGAATATCCAAGTACTTCATGAGAAGGAGGCCTGCCCGGTGGTGAGCTGGACCTGGTATTAATTGGGGTCTCCTGAGGAGGCGTCGGTTCAGTTAAATTTTGTCTGGCAGGAGCAAGAGTATAAGGAGTACGTTCACCATTAGGATTCCACTTGAACTGTAGCGAATCGTAATCTGAACATGATCTAATGAAATTGTTTGGAAAGATTGGGTTGTTTTCGCCTACTGGACAATCCGTCCTTTCATCTGCAGTCATATTATGAACTGCGCCACTTATAATATTTATTTTCATTCGCGAATGAGTTCTTCCTGTCTTATATAATCCACGAAGAGTTCCACTGTGATCCAAGATTGCAAAAACGTCACCATCGGATGTTGATAATACAATATATTCTAGGTTTGGCCTTAACGCATCGGTGTTTAGACGTATTATCATTCGAATTGGTTTATCAGTGGGAAAAACGTATCTTCGAAATTGCAGTCGCTGGTTCTGATTAGTGGAAGGAATGAGTCGAACATATCCTAGTTGTTCCATTGTATATCCAAGTACTTTATCAGAAGGAGGCCTGACAAGAGGAGACTGGGACCTGGCACGAACAAGAGACTCCTTAGGAGGAGAAGACCGTCCAGGTGAATGTTGTCTGGCTGAAGAAGAAGAACCACGAATAAGTTGGCCATTATAATTCCATTTAAACTGTAGGGAATCATAATTTGAGTAAACTTTATTAAAATTCTGTGGAAAGATTGGATGATTTTTTCCCACTGGACAATCTCTAATTTCATCTGGAGTCAACTTATCAATTGCGCCGCTTATCATGTTCATTTTTGCTCTCGGATAACCTCTTTGTGCCCTATATATACCAAATAAAC
>JAAAKG020010986.1:0-21015 GCA_010014905.2 Druon quercuslanigerum | reverse complement strand
AGGTACCGGCTCAGGGATCGAACCCCGGACCTCTGAGGTGAAGTCCGAGCGTCTAACCACTGAGCCACCGAGGCTCAACATTTATTACAGTCCGACTTTTGTACCTTGGATTAATCCTTTCTCAACCCCCCTTCTTGAGACGGCATTTAGTTCAAGGTGATGCACGTGCATGCTTCACATTCAAGCAATTAAAACAATAAAAATTTACACAAATGCTGTTTATTATATGTATTGCAATTTATTGACATTTTTGCCGTTAATTTTAACTTTTCCATAATTATTATTCAGGATGTATAATCCTGGGATGCGGGTGAATCCTGGCCATACGAATGTTTCGTGGCTGGTCAAATGGGCCGAAGGCACTATTCAGAGTATCGTTCTCATATATTGGTACAATCTCTTCGGCAATTTCGCCATTTATCCGTAATTTTACTCTTCCGTGTCGATTATCAAGATCTACTCTAAGAGCCAGAAGTGGGTATAGAGTTCCACCGTCGAATAATCCAATGACGTACTCCTGCCTCCCATCTGTTCCTATATGGCAGTGGTATGACGGTATTGGTAAAGCTATATATCGGTAATTTATACTTTCGAAAAACTGAATGTTATAAATATGAATTTCAGAAGGATGAACTGCGTTTTCTTTATGTGGCCAAACTAATTCTGAAAAGAGAAAGTATAAGCAGGATATTAATTATTATATTAGCTAACTAAAGTAATTTCTGATTAATCATTCAGTGACCAAGATGTAGCGAATTATGAATATTATTTTATTTACCTACAGGATTAGAAGAAATCAGAAAGATGAAGCACAAAATACTATGTTCGGTTTTCATTTTTTTGAAGTAAGGAAAACTCAGTTTTACAGAATTCTACTCAGAGACTGACTAATGAATGTTTTTCCATATGTTCCAGCGTAGAAGACACCATTCGCAATATTATTGGTCCGCACAAATTATCTTTATTCAAGCAATCTGTTTCACGCGCATGGCAATCATACTTCAGATCTATGACATTTTTATGTGTAATTTACGGGCACTAAAATGAGATATTACGCGATAGAATGATCGGTATTTATTCTAAACTGTGATAATATTGTTTGTTTTGATCAAAATAAAAGATTATTTATTAAAAATTATTGTACCTAATTCACACTCTCTTCCATCGCAATACACTATTTTTACTGTTTAATATGGAAGTTCTATCTTAAAAGCTTTGTTTTGGATAAGGAATTATTTTAAATAAAATTTTTCTTTTGTCTTCAGACTGTATTTCGGGTTCCAATCATTTATCCAACTCAGAATTTTTGCCGACGTTTCGCAAACGATGCCTGTGATCGGCCAGAGCTCCCCACCATGGAGGTTGGTCGCACCTTGTTGTTGTTATTAGGGTGCTTTGGAAAATTTTTTGTTTTTGCGATGACGATTGTTTTTTTAAATACAATGTTATGTCCTGTTTCAATCAGATGCTCAGCTGGTGTTGATTTCGTGAAATGTTTTAGCCTTACTTTACTCTCAGGTTATAGCCAAAATCTTTATGAAACGTCTAGAAACCAAAATCTGGAAGCAATCCAAGCTTCAATCGGAATTTTGTTTTCGTTCCGTTGACGACACTTGTGTCATCTGGCTACATGGACTAGAAGAACTAAATATGTTTTTTGATTTCATCATTTGCCTTTCTTGACGTACTAGTTTAAAAAAGACATAGTCTGCACATTGGTTAGTTTATACTAAATAATGTTTATTTACAATTTTCGAAGTCTTCGTTGATGAGAGACCTTGACCCTGACCTGGCGACCGTTTGAAGGTCAAGACTGCTCAGGTCGGGTAAGTGAGGTCAATTTCTAGCCATAACGAAAAACATTAATCAAGGGGATTTTGAGGTCGCTAAGACCTCAACAGTCAACAGTTTTGCACTAACATCATCACTTTACAAGACGTCAGGAGCATAATTCTAACACCCCGTCGTCTACTGTGCCACGTTGCCCTTGGTGAAAGTTTCGGAATTAAATTGATTCCGTTGGAATCAGAGAAAATTCGAATCATTCCGAAAGATTACGACTAAATGTGCTTTGATGTCATTTGCATAGATGTCACTTGTCCAAACTGTCACGTTAATGCCCTTGACAGTTTCTCTGCATTCCTTGAAATCTCTGAATCTCCTAAATTCGTTGAATTCTCTGAATTCGTTGAATTGAAAAGAT
Organism: Druon quercuslanigerum; assembly: GCA_010014905.2. Classification (NCBI taxonomy): domain Eukaryota; kingdom Metazoa; phylum Arthropoda; class Insecta; order Hymenoptera; family Cynipidae; genus Druon; species Druon quercuslanigerum. The sequence goes on along the minus strand of JAAAKG020010986.1, from coordinate 18,812 downwards.
TATTTATTAAAGATTATTATACCTACTTCACACTCTCTACCATCAAAATACACTATTTTCACTGTTCACTATGAAATTACTATCTTAAAAGCTTTGTTTTGGATTAGGAAACTGTTCACTATACAACTATTGTTTATTATCTAAACAATTGGCATTGACAAATCTATAATTTTTTTTAATATGAAAGCTTTGGGTATTTTTTATTTGGCAATTTTTGCCGACGTTTCGTAAACGACGCCTGTGATTGGCCAAAGCTCCCCACCATGGAGTCTGGTCGCACCTGATTAGCCAATCAAGACTTTTTGTATATGCGGGAGGAAGGAAAGCCAAATCGAATTGCTACTAAAACTGTTATCCCTATTGATGTTATTAGGGTGTTTCAAGATTTTTATTGCGTTTTTAGGTTATTTTAGAAAATTTTTTGTTTTTGCGTCGACCGTTTTTTTCTGTCAAATATAATTTTATGTCCTGTCTCAATCGGATTCTCAGCTGGTGTTGATTGCCCTAAATGTTTTAGACTTACTTTACTCTCATGTTCCTTTATACCACCTATTATAGCCAAAATCTTTGTGGAACATCTAAGGACCAAAATCTGTAACCAATCCAAGCTCGAATCGAAATTTTGGTTCAGTTCCGTTGACTACACTTTTGTCATCTGGCAACATAGACTAGATGAACTAAATATGCTTTTAAATTTCATCATTTGCCTTTCTTGACGTGCTGGTTTAGAAAGGACCTGAAAACTCATTAGGCTATGATCTTTACAGAAAACCTACCCACACCAACAGATACCTACAAGCATTCTCCCACTACGACACACCTACAAAAATTCGGTCATCAATTCCCTTGTATACACAGATGTCTCCATAAAAGTTAAAGGAAACTTACAAAAGAAATTAAATTAAACCGATCATAAATGAAGATGTAATTGCAACAAAGGAGGAAAAGTAAGATAAGCGTAGGGAAGTAGGGGAAATGATTAGTAAATAGTACAATTAGGGGACGATGTCTGCGGAAGAGAGGCAGGGACAGGCGAGCACAGCGAAAACTTTGGGATCAATTTTGTTGCAGGTAATTTCAAGATGGTGTTTCATCTAGCTCGTAGTTGCAGCAAGACTGTGAAAATAATTGACAGTAGTCTGAGGGAAACGATACCTTGTGAGGTGGTACCATTCACATTATCAAGAATAATTTTTGTAGCAGCATTATGGCACCTTGAAATTAGATTTAGATTCATACTTTGTTTTCACAGTAAGTGTTAGTTAAGAAAACAAGGAGAGAGGGAAGTACATGAGAAAGCCGTGGAGGAGGGAAGAAGTGAGGCGTGTAGGAATAGGGTAATGTAGGGGAGTAGTGAGGAAAGAATATAGGAAGTGGATGTTCGAAAGTCTTAGGTAACGTTTTGTTCTAGTTCTATTTAATGTTTAGAACCAAATATATATTGTCTTTTATACATAATTTAAAATGCTAGAATCACCATAATTCGTTACTATTCTCGTTTGCATTTATGCTTTTAAGCGATATTATTTTGGTCAAATTCGATTTGTTCCAAAAATCTTTCTCGCCCAAATTGTGGTTTTTTTCCATTCGAAATTAATTTTGCCCACTATATCTGTAGATAATTGAACTCTTTTTTGGACGGATTTGCGGTTGTCCATTCCGTATTCAATTTTAGCTCTTTGAAATTTATAAATAACGAATTTAGTTGAATAAAAATGTTTATTCACAACCAAACTGTTAGGTAAATATTATACATAATCGCTGATTAAGAATGTCGTAGTTACATTAGAAAATTGGACGCTCGAGAAGAATTTTAATTTTTTTGGGACGCACATTTTTGGTTTCTGTTTGCGATTATCAAGACGTTTCAAGATGTTGAATCGTATATACACCTATAAGTTGAACATCTGGACGATCATCCGGAGATGTAGTTTCTAATCTTCCTTTGTGCAGATGGATGCAGGCACTCTTCTTCAGTTCAAATCTCCTGCCGATCGCCTAGGAGTACCTATTAGAACTCCCAAAGGATGCTACATAAGTGTCCATAGATATTACGTCGGAGCACAAGTGATGGAGGCAAGTGGGTCATGCAGAAAAGTATCAAACTGAGAGAGTCTCCGCGTACTGTGACGAATATGTGTTTATATGTGACAAAGCTAGTAGTCACCTGTCTTTTGTCAGATATTATGACAAGTCTTGTCCACCACAAGAGCATAAGCTCCTTTGTGAGGGATCTCGCAAATTAGCGGATGGGAAGGTGTTTCAAAGGTTGAAGCGAACCCGGCAAGCGAAGCCAAGGTTCCTGAGGAAATTGTCGGTTAACGTCGGTGATGATGCAGGAAAGCGAAAAAGGCGTCTTTGGAAAACGTAAAGCAGCAAGGCGATGATGGGTCGTTGTGGGAAATTGTAAAGGGATTGGAAACGGAACGTTACCCGTATCGGGGCGCAGAGAGCACAAAAGTGGGGGCTCGGTGCCCAGGTTTTGTGTATTGGAACTAGGAAGTGGTGTTCTCCCCACTCCTAGTCCTGGGTTCACAGCGTCGTTTCATTGTGGGGTGATTATAGCTTTGTTATACCTTCATGCAACCCACTAGTCTTGGATTGACCTCCAGGCCCTCAAAGATCTTGAAAACCAGCTCAGGGACAGATTGCTTCAATACTCCTTCAAGTCGTGGACTAATGCACCCTGCTATTAGCAGGCACGTTCTCCCTGAAGCATGTCAGTCCTCTCCTGTGTACACGTTTTTCCTTTATTAAACTCCATACAGGCTCGATAAATGTTAATGTAATTTCTTCGAGGATGCCAGTTGATAGATTGTGGCTGCTATTTGAACAAGCTATGCACCTATAGTTATTTGTTTCTACGAATCCCCGTTCTTAGGGATGAGTACCTTTCTTTGTTGAACTAACCACTGCGGAACGGGTTGTTTCCCGCTTAAGAAAGCAGCTTTATTAAGAAGCAGTTTTATTGAATAGACTGGAAGCATAAGTAGAAAAGGTGGGCTTTTGCTCAATCTATTTATCCGACTTTCAAGATTCTCTTCAGCTGTTAAAAGAGCCCTTATTTTTTGGTTCCAGAGCAAGCACACTGAAGAAGAATAATCTGCAATTTATAATTCTCCTGCGTGTTACATACTTTCCTCAAGTTTTGAGAAAGTGCACTAAATCTCTTGTAGTAAATTTTTTAAATAGAATTTGTATAGAAAATCACGCACTGATTATTTGGTGCAGTTCCTTTTGCCATTTTAATATTAAACTGAAGATGTGCAATACGCTCGCGGAGTCTTAATAAGGCATACTGATTTATCAGTAAAGAAAGATACTTGATCTCGTAACGCTCACGTAACCTCAACATGTGTGACGTGCCGCGAGGAAAGGGACCTTGAGTTAAAAGGCAAATTTTATCAGTAGAAGCGATTAAAGAAACGTTCGAAGGGAGACACTCAGAGAGTGGGGTCAATCTCCTGAATCCATTTCCTCTACTTACGACTACATTTTCTCACTTCTTAGATAAAAAACTGAAAATCGATTTCTGCAACCCTAAGGTCCCTTTCCTTGCGGCACGTCACATGTATCCTCATTACGCTGTTGAGGTTCTTTGCAAATAGGTTCGAACCTCGGTTCGATTCTGTTACTACTGCATAGATTCCAGCAATCATTTTATATGCTGGGCCTCTCTTGGAATCCTGAAACAGATGTGGTAACTTTAGACGTCCATATACCAGCCAATCCAAACGTGATTACTAAACATATCGTTTTGATTCAGATAGATCAACTGTTCGATCCGCTGGGGTCGTAGTGTCCAGTTGTAATAAGTGCTTTGATCCTTATTAAAATTCTCTGGGTTTTAAAGATCGCATGGGACGATCCTCTTCCCAACGACGTTCGTCAACGCGGGCTTGTGTATCGAGACAACGTTTACGACATATTCCTAATGGAAGTCCCTTGTTGGATAAAATTCATTTCAACTTCTGGTTTCTGTGAATTGAATGGTTTGTTCGATGCTTCGAAAAAAACCTTCGCCGCAGCAGTTTATCATCTTGTGACTTGTGTTTCTGATACGAAGTAAGTTTAGCTATTGATTTCGAAAACTAAGGTTGTTCCGTTAAAACAGGTATCGCTACCACGCTTAGAATGCTGTGAAACAGTTCTTCTCGTTCGACAATTTTGTCCCACAAAATGAAAGCCCTTCATAGCCAATAGAGTTTCTAAAATCCAAACCACACTACCATCAGCTATCATCGACACTCTTGGAACTTTGAAGCAAACCTACCGGATATTATGTGGTCGGTCAGTTGTGAGAACCTCTAATTATTGATGCTTACTATGCCTAGGACATCGAGCCTTTAAAGCCTCCACAATGCCTGGCAGACCTTTCAGCCATTCACTCTAATCCGAGTCAAATATTTCTACGTACTGTCGTTGATTATTTTGGTCCCCTTTACTTGCGATCAAATAAGAGTCGTGATTATCGATCATACAAAGGCTACATCGCAGTCTTCATTTTCTGCTCTACTTAAGCTGTCCATTCAGAAGACGTTTTGGAATATACGGCTGATGCCATTCTAGCTGCCAATACAGATTAATTTCTCTACGTGGAATTTTTTAAACCGTGACCAGCGATAAAGGTACGAACTTCGTTGGAGCAGACGTCAAACTTAGTAAGATATTTTCAGCAACTTTAAAGGAATTACCTCTTTTAGCCTTCCTTCACGGTTCGTATGGAACAAAGTGGCGATTTAACACATCCCGGTGCGCCTCATTTTTGGAGAACCTGGGAAGCAACAGTGAAGTCAGCAAAACACTACCTGTGGCAAGTCATCTGAAATACTACCAGTACATATGAAGGAATGAGCACATTTCTGGTTCAAGTAGAGAGCTGTTTTAATTTGGACCTCTTCAGTCCATGTTCGATGATCCTGATGATCTTACGGCTCTTACTCTAGGTCATTTTTTGATTAGAGTATCTCTTAACTGTATCCCTGAACCAAGTTACATTGATATTGCCACAAAGTGGCCTTTAAGCCGTGACATTCAGCTTCATCCCGGTTCTGATGGTCATGGACGCGTTGTGTTATCAATATGTTTGAACTTATTTATTCCTTCTTATTCTGTTATTGCAAGTTTTAACTATTTATTTATTTCACCATCGCCAGATACTTGTAATCGGTTTTCTTCATGGAAATTTTATTTTTTAATTTTCCTGACCAAATTATTATTTTTCGCTGGAATCATTTGTGTAAACCTTTTTTTTAATTTTGTCTCGACAAAGCGAGTTCAATGTTCGAAATTTTCTGACACATTTTATTAAGTACGTTTTTTTATTTTAAATTTATTCATTGAACATCCACTTTTCCATTTAGACTTTAATTTTACATGTTTACCTAATAATGGAATTCTAATTTTAAAGTGCTTTTGATTTCTTCTGTCATCTTTAGTTTTCTATCGTTGAGTCATGCTTTAAATGAGTTTGAAATTGGCTTACGTTCTTCAAGCAAATTTTAGTCGTCATCCGACCGTTTAATTGAGAAATTGTTTCGTTGTTTCGGTATAAAAGTTCAGAAAAATATTGTGTTTGCGCAGAATAACCCGCCCTATTCAATTTTAGAGAAAAATGTTCAACAAAAAAAATTAAACTAGAGGAAATTCCTAAAAAGTTATAGGCCAAAAACCGTCAATCTTCAATAGGTGCTTAGTTATGGTCCTTCAAAGAACCCGATTTTTTTTAAAGATGCGTAAAAAACATTCTGAACTTTGTATCTGTACTTTTGAACCCATTAATTTTACAAAAGAATGTTCAAAACTTTGATTGAAGTCGGCAAAATTTCGAATATTTCTTAAAAAATGAAAGCCTAGTCCCAATAGGTTATGCCTTCACAAATTTAAACACTTTTGATCTATTTTTCAGGGCAAATTACTCGTGTTCAGTTTCTTTAAAATACTTGACTTCTCGGAGAATCTAGCTAAGGAGTGCAAAAGCAAAAGTTGCAGTATGTGGCGCTGAACATTTATTAAAGGTCGACTTTTGTACCTTGGATTATTCCTTTTTCAACCCCCCTTTTTGAGAGGGCATTGAGTTCAAGGTGACGCACGTGCATGCTTAACATTTAAGCAATTAAACCAATGAAAATATACACAAATGATGATTATGATATGTATTGTAATTTAGTGACAATTTAGCCATTTATTTTAACTTTTCCATAGATATTATTCAGGATGCATAATCCTGGCATGCGGATGAATCCTGGCCATGCGAATATTTCGTGGCTGGTCAAATGGGCCGAAGACACTATTCAGAGTATCGTTCTCATATATTGGTACAATCTCTTCAGCAAAGTCGATATTTATCCGCACTTTTACTCTTCCAGTGCAAATTCTATCGCGATTCCGACGATCCGGTCTACGAGCCAGGAGTGGGTATAGACGTCCAAGTTCGAATAACCCAATGACGTACTCCTGCCTCTCATCTACCCCTACATGGCAATTGTATGGCGTTATTGGTAAAGCTAGACCTGGGTGATTTAAACTTTCGAAAAATGTAATGTTATAAATATTAATTTCCGAAGGATGAACTGCGTTTTCTTTATGTGGCCAAGCGAATTCTGAAAAGAGAAAGTGTAAACAGAATATTAACTATTATATTAGCTAACTAAAGTGTTAGTGGATGTATCGACTAATCAAATCAGTAACTTCTGAATAATCATTGAGTGACCAAAATGTAGCGAACACTGCTTTGGAACAAGAAGAGTTCTTTCAATCTGAACGATTTTGTTTAGGAGATATTGGTATTAATAATACCCTTTAAATTATGAATATTTTTATATTTACCTATAAGATTAGGGGAAATCAGAAAGATGAAGCACAAAATACTAACTACGGTTTTCATTTTTTTGATGTAAGGAAAATGCAGTTTTACAGAATTTTGATTAGAGACTGACTAATGAATATTTTTCCATATGTTCCAGCGTAGAAGACACCAGTCGCAATCTTATTGGTACATCCAAATTATCTTTATTCAAGTAATCTGTTTTACGCTCGTGGCAAACATACTTCTGATCTATGACATTTTTATGTGTAAATTAGGGGCACTAAAATGATATATTACGCAATAGAAAGTTTGATATTCATTCTAAGCTGTGATAAGATTGTTTCTTTTGATCAAGAGAAAAGATGAATCAGTAAAGATTATTATACCTACTTCACACTCTCTACCATCACGTTTCTGGTCTCGAATAAAATGATATAATTTTGCTTTTGTCTTCAGACTGTGCAAAATCTCTATTGCACAGCTCTTTTTTATTATTTAAACATTTTTAATTAACAAATACATAACTTTTTTCAGTTTTCACTATAAGAATTTGGATTTTTTCTTAAAACCAAATAATATTCTTTGGAAATTGACTCAATATCGTGTAAAAGTGTCCATTATAGACCTATTATTTAATATTTAAAAAATTTGAATTGAAAATATATAATTTTTTTTTAAAATGAAAGTTTTGGGGTTTCTTAGATACGACTATAAATATTTTATATTAGATTTAATGTTTTCTCGATGATTCATTATGATAAAAAAACATATATTTCGGGTTCCAATAGTTTACCCAACTCCGAATTTTTGCCGAAGTTTCGTAAACGAACATGCGGGAGGACGAAAAGGCAAATCGAATTGCTATTAAAACTGTTATCCCTATTGATGTACTAGCACTTTTATCCTTTCTTGACGTACTAGTTTAAAAAAGACCTGGAAACACATAAGGCTATGCAGTTTACAGAAAACCCACCCACACAAACAGATAGCTACAAGTATTCTCGCAACATCACACACCTACAAAAAGTCGGTTATCAACTCCCTTGTATACACAGCTTTCTCCGTAAAAGATAAAGAAAACTTACAAAAGAAATTACAAAACTTTAAACAAATCCTGATACAAAGGATTGTACAAACAAGGAAAAAAATTGTTAAAGCAATAAGAAAATACATTAAAGAAATAAGTCAACATAACGTACTAAATAAAGAGAGAGAAAAACGACGACCGTGATTCCCTACATCCAAGATGTCACAGAACAAATAGGAAGAATTCTCAACAAACGCAACATTCAAACCATATTTAAACCACCTGCAAAATTAGGGCAAAATCTAAACATCCGTAGAGAGAAAAAGGCACTTCTCAGTGATTCGGCAGTATATAAAATCCTTTGTTCTTGCAAGAAAGTCTGCATTGGAGAAACCGAGAGTGGTGGGCCAAGGTTTAGAGAAACATGAGAGGCTAACACTTTTTACGCAATCAGCACTAGCTAGGCATCATATTAAAACAAGACATAAGATTTTATTTGACAAAACAACCGTAATGGCAAAAACACTCAACATTTCCCAAACAAAACATGGAGAAGCAATAGAAATCTTAAAACAGCCTGATACAATCTATGGGGAAAACGGTTGTAATATCAGCGTAATTTGGCTTTCCGTCCTCCTGAATTAAAAAAAGGGACTCCATGGTGGGGCTCTCTGACCAATCTGAGGAATCTCGAAAATTAACGGATGGGAAGGATTTGGATCGTCTAGAGAATGGGTGAAGTCAATATAATTAAATCTATTTGAAATTAAAACGTGGTTTATTAAACCAACTTACAGTTTCTCAAAGGTTGATACCTTCCTAGCCCGAGCCGGTAGGTGAAGTCAAGATCGAGGGAGACGGTGCAGCCAACCCGGACAGCGAAGCCAAGGTTCCTGAGTAAGTTTTCGGTTAACCTCTGTGATGATGCGGTAAAGCAATAAAGTCTTATGAGAACGTAAAGAGGCAAGGCGATGATGGGGCGTCGTGGGAAATCGTAAAGGGGTTTGAACGGGAAGGTTACCCGTATCGGGGCGCAGAGAGCACAAGACTGGGTGCTTGGTGCCCAGGTTTTGGGTATTAGGACTAGGTCACGCACACGCAGTACGCAACGAAAGCGAGAGATAGAAATACATAAATTATTCTCTTTCTCTTTTTATTCGCAAAACGCCACCACCTATAGGCATGCCTACTCTATCTGTATTATCTCAATGAGCGCTTCACGTCTTCCGTCTTCCCGATATTTAAACACCGGTCAAGATCATTTTCGTGGGCATTTTTTTCATTTTAAAATGCTCGAGTTTTCTGCAATCTTCATGATACGAATTATTGGCTAAACAATTGAATCCTTAACAAAAAAAGATCCACTTTCAACCAAATAGTTGATATTTTAATCCAAAAAGGTTTTAATTTAAAATAGAAACCGCTTAAGTTTACCCAGAAAAGATGAATTTCAAACCGATTAATTTCAACCAAAAAGTTGCATATTTAACCAGAAATGATTAAATTTTTACCAAAGAGATGAATTTTCGAACAAGACAGATTTTAATTAGATTTTTAAAAAGCAAAAACGAATACTTTTGATAAAAAATATAATAGTAAAATTTCCAAACAAAAATAATAACTGCTATGAAAAAATAGTTTGGTTTCCATATATTAGATACTGTATTAATAAACTTAAGCCAGAAAATGAGAAAAGGGGGAAGTTTCTTGAAAACATGGGAAAAATAAGTAATTTTATACAAACGAGAAGTAGGAGAAGGAGTGTGGAATCTAATATTACCTGCTGTTGAAAATAATTCTCATCCGCTTAAAAGTCCAGTCACTCAAGGAATGTCGAGAACATCGCCGCTTTTTTAATCTCAGCTGGTGTACGATTAATAAAAAATTGTTTCCAAATGGACTTGAATGCTTATAGTACCAAGGCTATAAATGTAAGAAAGGATTAAGCTTTGCTCATTTTACGAATAAGAATTTAAATTTGAGAAAGATTTAATTTAGAGATCTTGTAGAATAGTGCTCATAAAACACGAAACTGGAAGAAGCTGAACTACAACATGCACTAATTTCTATAATAAACAAAGACCCTGTTAACAACATTAACTACAAAAAAATATTCACGAAAAAAAATTATCGCATTAGAAAGTTTTGTTTTTAGCATTTTCATTCAGATGTCTTATACCAGGGGTGTTAGTTGAAGTTTGCCGGTTTTGCTCATAGATGACCTTTAGTTAAAAATTATTCTTTGTACAATATTCAACAATTTTGTAAAAAATTGATTTCCTAGTTAAAAATAAACGCATTTTTTTTAAAAATTCGTCTTTCTGCGAACAATTGAACTTCCTTGTCAAAAGTCACTTTTTTAACTTTAACTATATGGTTGAAAGTCGAACTTCTTAGTTAAACTACTTTGTTAAAAATTCTTCTTTTAGTCATAAATGCAACATTTTTATTGGATATTCATTTTTTGTTGTTGAAAAGTTAACAATAGAGGATAATAAAATCTCAGACAAAGTAATAAATATATCAATTAAGCCAAAACTTATTGTTTTAAACATTTTGGCATTTAAAAAAAATAATTCTTAAATACACTTAACTTCGCAAAGATTTGTTTGGAAGTCGGCAAAAATTCGTATGTAAACCGTACAAGATAATATAAAATTTGACGTCAGTTTTATATAACTTATTAAATAATATATTTTCGTTATCACCATCTTACGTGATACGAGTGCAATCTCGCACGATAATGATGTAACCACAGTTTGTCCTCTAATTCGAAGATATGAAGATTGTTTATTCTCCGGTGCTATTCTTTTCGAATTTTCTTGGATTTTTTGGTAATAATATAATACATCTATAATTATTTTTTAAATATTTTGAAGCGGTTCGCAAATAACAGTTTTTCCCATTTAATCCGCTTTCCATTCCAAGTGCTATTTTCTTATAAACTCTATCGTTGTTTGTCCTGAATAAGAACGAATTTAATCTGCATTTTTTCCACCGGATTCGACATGCACAGTTAGGATCGTTCCATCTTTGCACGTACACAGATGGTACCATCCTGAATGCGCGCGTGCGCAGACGGTAAACTTTCAACATTGCATGATGTAATTTAGATGTACACAGATGGTACACTCAAAATTGCGCAGGTACACATTTGGTGAACTGCAAGTCTTGCATAATCTCACTCTCCCAACCATGCGCGATCAAATTCAGACTCTAGGAGTCCCAAACATTACCTAAATTAATAAACTGGTGTGCACCAATGATTTGATACGCGACTCGCAACGAATCGAAAAATGATACGCTTTAACCCCAAACAGAAATAACTACCTAAGGCACATCGGTCTGAATGTGCGTTAAAGGGAGTTAAGATTTTTGCCCTTATTCAATTAGGGAGGTCGAGAAATTTCGAGAATCATTAAAAAGATTTCTTGAAAAAATCAATACACATCGCATAAGAAACGGAGAAATACGGATTAACGTATTTACTATTTATAATAATTGCCAATCAAACATTATTCCCATAAGAGATTTCTGATATCCCAATGCACAAGTATGTTATTTAAATGAAAAATTAATCCTCTATTTCTTCTTGCAGAATTCAGTTCACAGTCCGACTGTCATCATAATGATAATAAGCTTTATAGACCCCGTCCGCATCGTCTTCTGCCTTCTTCTTTTCCTCGCATACATAATTCTTCTGCCGAGCTCGAGCCTCCTTTACGTATCAGGTCCAGGTCGCCTCCTGCGCAGCCCGAGCCTCCTTTACGTGTCAGGTCCAGGTCACCTTCTGCGCAGCACGAGTCTCATCTACGTAAAAGGTCCAGGTCTCCTGACAGGCCTCCTCCTGCCAGGAATCATGACTATGAGGTGTTTGGATATGGACTTGAAGAACTCGGATTTATTCGGCTTATTCCCAAGAGCAATCCGAATCGACAATTCGAATTTCGAAGACACATTTTTGATCCCGAGTTATCACTTGTACTGAGATTGAGAGAAAATTCATTTGTGCCCATGCCGCTCCGAGAACAATTTGTGTTAACAACATCTATTGGTGATAGTTTTGCAATATTGAATCCTGATGGTAGCCTAAGTGGTATTTATTGCAAAGGAAGACGCCGCATAAAAATAAACGTAGCAAGCGGCAAAGGTTCCCAAATGACCCGAGCCGAAGGTATGGAAGTTCCAGTAGGTCGCCACCGGATACTAGAGAACAGTTTTGACGCAGTAGTTGTAAACAAGGATTCTCTACTGTTCAATCAATAATTTAATGGAGGTCAAGTATCTTAAAATATATGAAGTCACTTATCTGAAGCACTGATGTGCATTTATCTGAAGTCACGTAAAGTCACCAAAAAGAATTCCCAAGAAGTCACTTTAATTCTCCTGCAGTCACTTGAATTCTCCTGAAGTCAGTTAAATCTTCTCAAGTCATGGAAATATCCTTAATTATCTTGAATTCAGAAGTAGGTTACATCAAGTTGGTCGAGCTGTTGAACCCTCGATTTCAATAGATCTTTTGATCTTGACCGCATGTCCACTTCAAATATGGTGAATTAATTATAGAAATTCTTAACCTTCCCAGTAACTTTAACATGATAAGACAGCATCTGGAAGGAGTTGGGACACGTAGGAATCATTTTCGATTGGGACGGGCAACCAGTAGTATACTTTTAGATTGACATGTGGTGTGATATAACCTGTAAATACACAGGAATCACGACTGTGCATGCCAGATATATATTTACATTTCAATTAATCAATATTAGAACTAAATATCTGTTAACTCTACATATATGTATAAAAAAGAAGTATTATTACAAAACGTAAAAGTACTTAACTTCGTAAATATTTGATAAATAGAATGAAAAGATTGAATTTTGAGGTAAGAGTAGTTACCCACTTCAATTTCCAGTGAAAATTTGTTTTCCCGGTTAACGATTGACAACAAACAACAATTTTGAGTTGATGTTCGGTTTTATGTACGCCGAGTCGACTGGTGAGGTTCACGTATCCTAAGTCTCCCTAGAGGCTCTCTAGTCGAAGTAAATCGTTTAAAAACAGAAGCGATTGAAAGGACTCTCAATTCATTTTTTATGGATAAAGACGACAACGAGAACTCCGCAAAGTTAGCTCCGGATCTGTTAGTTGCTGTGGAAAAATATATAATATAAAGAGGCTTAAGGAAATTTGTACTACATTTTGAAAGGATAAAAGCGTATTTGAGTGAGATAATTCATCTATTTTTGGATCGAGCAATTCCGGTTTCTTTAACTGAAATATATATTTTTTCCAAGTAAATAATGATTCATCGAATGGAAAAAAATATTTACCTGATGGCATAAGAGTGAACACCATTATTGTAATTAAATAAATCTAATAAATATCTAATAAATATTTCTTTCAGTAGTAAATTTTTGATTTACTATTTGCAGTATTTGCGGAAAAATGCTGGTTGGTGTCCTAGAGCGCATTAAGTTCATAATAGCAATTAATTCTTAAGTTTATAAGTTAGCCAAAAATTCTTACTCTGGTCAGATTGTACGGGAATTTTATTGTCGCGGGAAGTATACGGAAAATGTACGGGATTTTTTTAATTTAAAGAGAGAATTTTGCATATTTCTTAATGACTTAATTATGTAGATAGAAGTTTTTGTATATTTGTTAATTTTCGAATATTGCTCACTATTAAAGAGCACATGCATGTATTACGTCCAGCAGTTGTTCGAAGCTGTTTCGAAATCTAAAATCGAATGATTCTCTCTTTCTATTTTTGACACTGTATTGGAGGTCCACTGCTGGCAAAGATATCATGGACATAAGAATATGTCCATAGAAATATTCCTATGACCATGCAAAGATATTTTTCATGCTGAGCTTCTCTTGGTCCTCTCGTCGGAAATCTGTTGAATTTCGTTACGTGCCGTCAAATAGGCCCTTTTATTTACGCACGGTTTCTCGTGCGTGAACGATGCGTAAATGGAAAAAACTTGACTCCAAAATCGGTTCACAGTCGTGACAGATGTGAATCGCGCGTGCCTCGAGTTTTCATCACGACTTTCCGTGACGTGACACGCTCTACGCAGTTGGGCTGCTCAGGGCTCTCCGCGCTGTTTTTCACGCGTGGTAGAGCTGTGACCCCTCAAATCTGTTGGCGTTGTCGGTAACTACAAAATTCTGTTATAACCTAATTTCCTCAGTTCGGCATAGATTTATTGCTCGACTAAAGCAACTTCACCGTCTGAATTTACTTTAGACGCAAATCACGACTTGCACAACTGTGAATGTGATACATTTGTCCTAAAAGTTGCATTCATAGCTTTGAGCGCTTTAGCTGTTTCAAATCGACAGCCGAAAGCGACGATGGAATAAAAGGCCAAAAATTCTTGCATCGACTACAGGTGCTCGTTCAAGAAAATCCGTTGCAGTGAGCCGGACATGTCTCACTGACGTGCCGTCTGTGCACGAGCACATCGAGCTAACCAATCGCATACAACCTGTCGATCTGCTTTCGCCTGAGTAGTGACGCACACAAGTACGCCACTATCTACACCAGCTCTCGACGTCCTTTAGCAAGTACCGCTGTGGACCGCAGCAGCACGTCAGGCTGCACGCAATTGGTTGGCTTTATGGGTTCGTGCATGGACGGCACGTACGTGAGACGTCTCCAGTGCATGGCAACGGATTTTCTTGTGCGACCACCTTAAAGAATAAGATGGGATGGGCAGGACAGAATGAGAGCCATGTTCAATGTGTTATTGACTACATAACATATAGTAGAACGTTCACGGACAGGGTTCGAGAGTTCGCCCGAGAACTGAGGATCTACATTCTGCGACTTTAAGTGGACAACCTTCCTTATTTGAAATATATTCCGTACATGTAAAAACCGGCTCTCCTCTAAACGTACAAGATTATATAAATTGTCACGTGAGTTTTATTAAACTTAGTAAATAATTTATCTTCCTTATCACTAGCTAATGAAATACGAACACAGTCTTGTTCGATAATGATGCACAAACAGTTTTCCTTTTCATTGGAAGAAATGAACATCGTTTATTCTCCGGTATTATTCTAAGCGACTCTCCTTAAATTTATTGGTAATAATTATTATACTGAAAGAATTATCAATACACTGAAAGAAATTTTATATCAACACTTGCTACTTCAATATTAATAATTTATATATTCGATTACGATTTGGGGAAATCGTGTAACAATAAAAATTATTGTTAGCGTACTTATGAAACTTTACAATTAGAATATGAAAACCTAATATCTTCAGAACAAGCATTGTTATATTTAAGAGCAAAGATTGATATTTTATGTATTAAAACGCAGAATAATAAAAATTGATAATGATATTATCAAATAATAAAAAGCAATTATAGAAATTAATATATTGAGATACGTAAGTTAATCAAAATATTTTATAAATTAATATAGTCAAAGTAACAAAATAAGAGAAATTTTTATTTTCCGTGATAGGCGCTAACATAAATTGCAATCTTCATTTGAGAAAATTGCAAATCACTATATCAAAAAATCCGAATAGCTCCAATTATTTTATAGATTATATAGATTAGAAAAAGTATTAGTTGAAAATGTCGAGGTTCTATTAAGAATTTTACCAGTCGGGTTTTAAGGATTAGCTTACTAAACATTGCTAAAGATTTTAAAAGGCTTCAATATATTTTAAAGATTAGAAAATCTTTAAACGGATTTTGACGTTTTCCAAAGATTTGAATCTTTCAAACTAAAACAAACGATTTCACAATCAAATATTAAAGAAAACATTCACAAATATTTAAAATATTTTATAAAAATTTCACAAAGATTTCAACTATTTTAAATATTTAAAGGATTTCAAATATTTTACACCAAAATATTTTCCAACAAAAGTTAAATCTTTACGCAAAGGAGAAAAATTTACATTAAGATAGTTACATTTTCAATCTTCAAAAACAAGTTTTGAACTAGCCTCTCAAATTTTTAAGTGGAAAAGAATTAAATTTAACCAAAAACAGATGCTTTTACTTTGAATTTTTTTCAAGACGATTTTTTTTATTCAGCAACTTTTCTAATGAACCAAGATAAACTTCTAACAACAAAAGATGAATTTCCAATCGAAAAAGACGAATTTTTAACAAAGCAGCTTTATTTGAACAAACGATTTATTTTTTAATTAATTAAGATTCAACTTAAACCAAAAGGAGTTGCATTTTGAATCAAAAACTTTAATTTTCAAGCCGAAAATATGAGTTTTTTTACAAAACACTTGAATTTTCAATGTAAGGGCGGATTTTTATTTCAGCAAGAAAAATTTTCAACATAATAGTTAAAATTTCATCCAAATAGTTAAATTTTTGACCAAGTTAAGGAATTTTTATTAACAACAAAAATTCATTATTACCTAAACAGTTTTTTATTTATAGACAAATGATTGAATTTTTTACCAAAAACATGCCTTCTCAACCAAATGATTAAATTTGCAAACAACAAAGACTAAACTTTAACCAAAAAGAGTCCCAGTTTCAACAAAATAGTTGAATTTTTTATCTGAATAGACGACTTTTCTAAAAAAAAGTAGTATTTTCAATATGAAATTATGAATTGTTAATAGAAAATGTAATTTACAACCAAGTAGTTTAATTTCAAACTAAAAAACATCAATTGTAACCAAAACCGAAATCAAAAGTTTAATTTTTAGAATTTTAGGTGTGGATATAGTAATGGTGGGTTTTAGGGGTCTTGCCGAAATTTTCACCTACCCTATAATTCATGAGATAAAATAAGAGGATCTTTGACGTTCTTTAATTTTTAAACATATATAATCAAAATTGTATTTGGCATTTTTTAATTGTGGGTGATTAGTAATGTTAGTTAACGCCCTCAAAAATAAAAATTTCGAAAACTTCTTACGACGGAATATCAATTTTTATCCTCATAAATGATTTGGGTAAAACATAATTCGGAAAAAATCTTTAATTTAGTTAATATCAACGTTTGGAACATCAAGGACAAGAAAATACACCACTAAAATTCTTTCATTAGCTCTTGTCGAAAGCCTTGTATTTGTATAATAATATACTTCATTTATACTAAATTTCTTTAAAGTTCGGGGCACCTAAAATTTTTGAACCAGCACTGGTACTTGGATTTTGATCTTATTAAAACAAAATATTTTTCTGCTTTTACTTAAATTTGAATGTTTCTAAGTCGATTTAATAAGCACCATGCCGTTTCTCGTTTCTCGTATTTATATGCTATAATTATGCAGTGTGAAATAATTATTCCAATCTTTCTAACATTTGACATTATTGTCCTACTTGAATTTAATATAGTGAATTTAAATTCTTAATTTTATTTTGTTTCGTTAAAATGGTCAAGGGTATAAGTCTAGTTCAACTCTTATGGTTTGAATTTGGCGCCTTCCTGCGCGGGCTACTCCTCTCCCCTCCTTCAATATGGCGGGTTTGCATGTAGTAAGGGAGTATCCATCGCGGGATCACGCAGGATCGAGGCAGTTTGATTTCACACGGTTGAGGCTGAACTTCTGTTCTGTATCTGGCAATAAAAAAGTTTCTTGAAGGAAGAGCAATATATAGGGAATAAGTGCTCATCTGAATCCAAGAAAAAATATGTTAATTTTGTGGTGAATTCATGGCTTGGTGATTGATAATTTAAAGGCCAAAAACAAAGAAGAAGAAGAAACTATGCATAATTAAATTTAGTCGTGCACAGATGTTATTCTTTCAACTACGGGTATACACAGGTGGTTAACTTAATCAAAAAGGTTGAACAACTCAGTACACATCGGATAACAAACGCAGAAATGCGGATCAACTTATTTCGGATTTATTTTTATCCAGCCTCAAAAATTCTGCTGCTCTTTAAAAGAAAAATTAATCCTCTCTTTCTTCTTGCAGAATTAAGTTCACAGTCCGAATTTAACTCTAATGGCAATAAGCTTTATACATACATCATTCTCCTGCTGAGGACGAACCTCCTTTACGTATCAGGTCCAGGTCGCCTCCTGCAGAGCACGAGCCTTCTATACGTGAAAGGTCCAGGTCTCCTGTCAGGCCTGCTCCTGCCAGGAATTATGACTATGACGTGTTTGGACATGGGCTTGAAAAACTCGGATTTATTCGGCTTATTCCGAAGAGCAATCCGAATCGGCAATTCGAATTTCGAAGATACACTTTTCATCTTGATTCATCACTTGTATTGACATCGAAAAAAATGTCTGTGCGCCTATTCCAATCCCAGAACAAAGTATTTTAACAACATCTAATGGTGACGTTTATGGAATATTAAATCCTGGTGATAGTCTTAGTGAAATTTATAGTTCCAAAGAAAAACACCGGGCGAATATAAACGTAGGAAGTGGCGAAGGTTGCGAATTGACCCGAAAAGAAATTATGGAAGTTCCAGTTGGCATTCACCGCATAATAGAGAGTAGTTTTAACGCAGTAGTTGTAAATAAAGATTCTCTACAGCTACACTACTAAATAAATCATTTAATAGAGGAGCAGAAATAATCAAAATATAAAAATATATTACTCACTAACAGTATTTGTCGAATTTTAGTGATGTATTATTCGACGGCGTTTTGGTACCCTCGTTTTTTTCGATGGTTAGATTTGAGAAATTTTACCATTTTTTTATTTTTGACTTAGTGACTGGAATGTACATTATTTTCTTCTTCAAGTGCATACTTTTTTGAACATTCAAATATGAATATAATGAGTTTTTGTGTGTACTTTATATTCACAAATCATGATAAATTTTCTGTTGCATGCCTTGTTCAACCGGAAACTTATAATCCTTTGTTCCATCCTGGGTCATTAAAAAAAAAAATTTTCCTTCTCTTGTATTGGTCGTAATGTAGTAATGGAATTTAAGGGCATGTGACACTCAAATGCACCGACCAAGCCAGTCCCAAGATCGAAATTAGTTCCCATATTTAAAAAT